>PVJS01026487.1:0-26971 GCA_004027185.1 Glis glis
AAAAAAAAAAAAAATACATAAAATATATATGTATATGCACACACTAAGTATATCACTTATTATATAAACATATGAATATATAATATGCTACTGTGGTATACATAGGTACATGGAATGAGAATAGACTCTCTGAATTCCCTCTTAGACTGCCCAGTGATTATTTTAGTAATCGAGGCAAGCATTAGCTGCTGGCTACCTTTTCTCTTCTTTGGACCCTTTTTGTTTTCTCGTTTTCCTGTGTGACGCTTTTCCTGCTTTTCCTAGCTAACCGCAAAGGCCTGGTTTCTCCAGCATCTTCGTTTCTGTCACTGTGTGGTGACCTCTGCAAGGTGAAGTATGCATAAACACATGTCCACACTGCCTTTTAAAATGAATTAATTTTAATTTCTATCACAGTATCTCATGAATGGAATTCTATAAATCTAATAGTGATACCAAGATGCTTTATTTTATTTTATTTTTGTGGCACCGGGGATTGAACCCAGGGGCATTCTACCTCTGTGCTACACCCCCAGCCCTATCTTATTGTTTTGAAGCAGGGTCTCAGTAAGTTGCAAAGGGCCTCACAAAGTAGCTGAGGCTGTCCTCGAACCTGCGATCCTCCTGTCTCAGCCTCCCAAGTACTGGGATTACGGGCATACACCACCATGCCTAGCTTGTAATGAAAATCCTTCTAATCAAGAGTAGCATCTCTTAAGCCAGGCATGGTGGCGCGCACTTGTAATCCCAGTACTTGGGAGGCTGAGACAGGGGGATCGCAGGTTCGAGGACAGCCTCGGCAACATTGTGAGGCTCTCCACAACTTAGTGAGACCCTGTTACAAAATAAAAAATAAAAAAGTCCTGGGGGTATAGCTCGGAGGTAGAATGCCCCTGGGTTCAATCCCTGGTACCAAAAAATAAAAGAGTAGCATCTCTCTCCTAAAGTTGATCAGAACCCAGGCTGGAGACAAATCACCTAGTTTTGAATCCTGGCTCCACCATCTGTTAGTCTTATGACCTTGTACAAAATACTTAATCTCTCATGTCTCAGTTTCTTCATCTGTGAAATGGGGATACAATATGAACCAGCTCCTAGGGTACACTGAAAATAAAATTAAAATAGCATACCATTCATTTTAAGTAATATATACATGCTTTCTATGATTATTGCTGTTGTTATTTCAGATAATAGGATGTTGGTTTTCAAGAAGTGCATTAGAGGAAAAACAAAACAGAACAGTATGGAGTTGCAGCCATTCATCAAATACAAGACATGAGCTGGGCGTGTTGGCAGACACCTGTAATTCCAGTACTAGGGAGGCTGAGACAGGAGGATTGCGGGTTTGAGTCCAGTGTGTAGTAACTTAGCAAGACCCTGTTTCAAAATAAAAAAAGAATAAAAAGGGCTGGGAGTGTGGCTCAGAGGTAGAACACTCCTGGGTTCAATCCCCGGTTCAGCGCGTGCGCACCCAAGCACTCACACGATGTGGAGCTAATTCCTTAGCAACCAAACCTCAGATGACATCTAAGGGGCTCCTTCTTGAAGACCCGCCATATCCCTTTTCTATGTTAGTTGCCGGTATTTCCAAGGTGAAAGTTCAAGTTTGCCTGATAAAGCCCCACACTGTTCTCCAAAGGGTCAAGAAGATGCCTCCCGCTCACACACGGCATGCACACGTTTCCTCCTTCCTCCTGTGCAGGAAGTCCCCTTGCTTATCTGGTTCCTCTCCTATATATAGATGCAATATGCTTGGGAGGCCAGGACTGGCGTTAGCTTCAGTTGGAAGCTCCACTCTCGCTGACGCGGCATCGAAGCCTTGCGGGACCGCCGGGGAAGGTAGGGGCGCGGGGTGGGGTGGCCAAGCACTAACCTTCCCTGACCTTGACTCCTCTCCCACAGAGGACCTGTGGTGCATGGGAAAGAGCCTGGGATCCAAAGTCTGTTGGATCCATGCTCCAGTTGGATCCCTAATTTAATTTCTCTCAGTCTTAGGAACTTTGCTTTCTTCTTCTGCAACCTGAAAGCGTCTCTGTATCGTAGTGAAGAGTGAATCAGCGGGTTACCATACGTACACATTGTTTGGCATATCCTAGAATCTCTTGGCTCTTGTTTTTTGATCTTTTTCCCACTAAACATAATTGCCAGCCTACAAATACACCTCCCAGCTCCCCACAGCAAGATGGGATCTGGTCCAGGCAGTAGCAGAAGGCACAGGGCCCTGCTGAGACGATGCTTCAGGACAATCACTGTTGAAGGATGTGCAGAGCTTCCATTTTTCAGGGCTATCCTAAATTATCTTTGATAATGGCTTATTTAGCTCAGCAATCAGATCAAGTATATCTAATCAATTTAACAGTATTTATTAAGCCCTGACCAGTGTCCTGGGTGGCACAGAGGGCATAAAGGAAGAAGAAAAGAGTTTATAATTTTGTTAAAGAAACAAAACAAAACAAAACAAGGCCGGGCGTGGTGGCGCACGCTTGTAATCCCAGTACTTTGGGAGGAGGAGACCGGAGGATCCGGGTTCGCGGCCAGCCTCAGCTCTCTCTCTCTCTCTCTCTCTCTCTCTCTCCGTCCCTCCCTCCCTGTCTCTCTCTCTCTCTCTACCTAGTGAGGCCCTCCACAACTTCGTGAGACCCGGTTTCAAAATAAAGTATAAAAAAAATAGGGCCGGGGGTGTAGCATGGAGATAGGAAGCCCCTGGGTTCAATCCCCGGTACCGCAAAAAAAAAAAAGAAACAAAAACAAACAAACAAAAAAACTAGGCAAGTATTACAAAACAAAACCATGTAGTGGACTGTGGACAAAAGTCTGGACGCCCATCTACGTGATAGAATCTAGGGTTCGGTGGAGCTCTTCACCTCTTCCAGAGCTTGGGGAGTCACCTGCCAGCCTGAGATGGGGCTGGGGATTTCTGGGAATGTGTGCACCTGCCCACTTGTCTTCAAGAGACAGAATGCTTTCCTAGCTCAATGTTATTTCAGTCCAGGGTTATTTTTCTCTCATCTTCTTGGGAAAAAAACCCAAAGGGAACATTTTAGTGGATCAGCAAGTTCTTTTCCGAACATGTTCCAGGCCAGGCTCAGCTGCCTACTGATTTCTAATTTTGGCAACTTGCTAGAAGTAGGGCCTCAAGTTTACAGCATGAAGCCATCTGCAGAGCACAGAGTCTCTTCCTGCCTGCCCCCCCCCCACTGCATTTTGCTCAGAAAGGAGGGGAGACTCCTGTTTCAGGCATCAACTTAGAGCTGGGCATGGTAGCGCACACCTGTGATCCCAGTACTTGGGAGGCTGAGACAGGAGGATAGCAGGTTCAAGGCCAGTGTGCAATAACTTAGTGAGACCCTGTTTCAAAATAAAAAATAAAACAGGGCTAGGGTGTAGCTCAGAGGCAGAATGCCCCTGGGTTCAATCCCCCATACTACACACATGCAAAAAAAAATTAGTTAGCCAGTCGTGGTGGTTCACACCTGTAATTCCAGTACTTGGGAGGCTGAGACAGGAGGATCAGAGGTTCAAGACCAGCCTTAGCAACGTAGTGAGACTCTCAAGAAACTAGCTAGACCCTGTTTCAAAAAAACAAAACATCAAATGGGGTGGGGGTGCAGGTTAGAGATAAAATGCCCCTGAATTTAATCTTCAGTAACACACACACACACACACACACACACACACACACACATTAGTTAGTGCTTTTCAAGCAAGGTTAAAATTATTGGAACTACAAGCTGACTATTGGCAAATGCCTCCACTTGTATTTGAATTGGAAGACAGGCTTTGCTAGGCTAACTTCTGCTTTTCTTTACTATCACCCTTGTCCTGATTTGACCCACAGTAATACTCTTTCTCCTTAATTTGATTGGGCATTTTCCCATACTGGAAAATTCCTGTTTATGTCTTACAAATAAATGAGGACAGACGTGCGTGGAAAAGCAGTTCGTGTCTCGGCTCGGCCGCCCTCTTCTGTGGCAGTGTCTCTGGCACTTTGAAAGTCCATGCCAGTTTTACCTGAGAGGTGCCGAGCCGGTGTTTCACACGCGCTTGCGCATCAGCCTTCCCGCTGTTGGCCATTCGTTTTCTTGCCCACTTGGGTTCCCGCAGGCCATGTCACCTCGGGCGTTGCAGCAGAGCCCCTCATCTGAGCAGCGGTGCTGATACTAGGTCAAGATTGCGCCTGGGCTGCGGGGGTTGCCTGCTGCTGCAGAAGCCGGAGACAACCAGGAAGGCGTCAGGGCGGCTGTGCACGCCGGCACCGCGCTGAGGCGGCCAAGGCCGTTCTGATGGGCCTGGCACGGGCGGGCGGATGCTAGCGGGGGCTGGTCTGGGGGCTGCGAATACTGACACTGGTGGGTGCTAGTGGGTGCTGTTTCCTGGTGCTGCAGTTTCATGTCCATGACTCTTTGGGCAGAAATGGTCTAACAGACTGGGCGTGGTGGTGGACGCCTGTAATCCCCATTCTTGGGATGCTGGGACAGGAGGATTGCAGGTTCAAGACCAGCCTTAGCCACTTAGTGAGGCAGAGAGAGAGAGAGAGAGAGAGAGAGACTAACAGAAGTAGGAATAAACTTCTGTTCCCTTTAGGAAACACACTTACCTTCTGCTTCCAAGGCCTCAGGGAGAGTTTTGCATGCCGTAGTATCTCTCATTTTTACTCGCCTCTTCCTCCTCCCCATGAGAGGCTGATACTCGTTCACTGGAAATATCTTTGTTCCAGACCTATGCTGTTTACTCCCAACACACTGAACACGATGTTCAACTGGACCTTTGTCATATTCCAGGAGAGCTACGGTCCCTCAGCCCATCGATCTTCTCCAACCCTCCTTCCAACTTGCAGCCAAAAACATGGTTTGTAAACCTATTTTGTTGTAAGGAAGTATGGATGCATGATTAATAATGGACTTTCAAGGACAAAAGTAAATTTAATTAGGGGAAAATTATGTGGAGAAGTGGAATGGATAAAAATTCAAGGAGAAAAAGAAAGGATATATCATTGCCAAGAGGTAAACAACAGCTTTCCTATATATTGTAGTGAATGAAAGTGGGTATGAAATCATCCAGATATTTAGATTCCATCGGACACATGTAAAAGTGATATACAGAAGCCGGGCATGGTGGCGCACTCCAGTAATTCCAGTACTTGGGAGGCTGAGACAGGAGGATTGCCAGGTTCGAGGACAGCCTCAGCAAGTAGTGAGACACTCATCAACCTAGCGAGACCCTGTTTCAACATAAAAACAAAATAGGGCTGGGTGTGTAGCTCAGAGGCAGAATGCCTCTGGGTTCAATCCCCAGTACCAAAAAAAAAAAAAAAAAAAAAAGCGATTTGCAGGCCGGGCGTGGTAGTGCACACCTGTAAATAGGGTCTTGCTAAGTTGCTGAGGCTGTCCCCGAACGTGCGATCCTCCTGTCTCAGCCTCCCAAGTACTGGGACTACAGGCGTGCGCCGCCATGCCCGGCTTGCAAATATGTTTAGAACAACTAATTTTTATGGATTTGCTTCACATGTTGTTTGTCCATATAAATATTTTATTCTATAAACTCATTTAAATTTGTTTTTCACTGGAAACTCTGAAAGACAATAATAATATTAGAAAAGTAAGATCATTTAGTTCTTCCTCCTTCCCTTAATACACTGCTCAATCCATCGCTACCTGGACACTTGTGAACACACGTGGAGTGCAGACCGTCAGTTACTAGCCCAAGGCGCACACCCTGCAGGGAACACCTTAGCGCATCTATTTTCAAGTCTTGTCTGTTCTCACTCTCTGTTGCCTCCTCCTCCTTCTTCTTCTGTTCTGTTTTCTTTTAAGGTTCCCCCAAAATAGAAATAAAGTGGCAAAACCCAAGATTACTTGGCAAGGAGGAGGGGTGGGAAGGGACCATAATTAGCCTTCTCTGTGGAGTTCTTTTTATTGCCACTCCAAGCTTCAAATATCAGTTGGGAGGGAAGAGTTGTGAGTAAAATCAGAAACCTGGTTATCAAGAGAATCCTTCCCTAACTGGAAAGGATGACTGTCCCAGGAGAAGTGGCTCATAGGGTCACGCTTTGCAATAGCAGCTTTACAGTCTTCCTTGCTGCTTGCAAGAGAAGTAGCATGCCATGGCTGCAGAGAAGAAAGGGACTTTTTTTTTAGCAAAGGCCTGCAGAGAATTGGGGTCTTCGGCTCTGTGGTCAAAGATAGCATTCTTTTGCTAGAGCAACTAGAGCTGGCAGCAGGGAAAACAGAGGAAAGGCTTCTAATGCCAAAGCCGCTGCACAGAAGTGGAGCATGAGCCCCAGAAAGCTTCGGACTCAAGAAAACGTTGGAAATGAGTGAAGTTCATCTCCTCCTGTGCCCTGGGAACAAATGCCAGGGTCTTGTTTAACAGTGAAAACTGGAAATTTCACCAGTCAGGAAAACTTACGTCTACATGTTTTGGTGGTGCACACTTGTAATCCCAGTACTTGGGAGGCTGAGACTGGAGGATACGTGTTCGCAGCCAGCCTCAGCTACTTAGTGAGGCCCTCTGCAACTTAGTGAGACCCTGTTTCAAAATAAAGAATAAAAAATAGGGCTGGGGGTGTAGCTTGGAGGTAGAATGCCCCTGGGTTCAATCCCCAGTAGTGCAAAAAAAAGTTATGTTCTAAACTATACCTATTATGAGCCAGTTGTGGTGGCACATGCCTGTAATCCCAGTACTTGGGAGGCTGAGATAGGAGGATTGCAGGTTCGAGGACAGCCTCAGCAACACAGTAAGAATCTCAGCAACCTAGCAAGACCCTGTTTCCAAATAAAAAATAAAAAGGTAGAATGTAGCTCAGAGGTAGGCCGGGAGGTGTAGCTCAGAGGTAGAATGCCCCTGGGTTCAAGCCATACACACACACACACACACACACACACTATACCTACTATGAATTTATTGGAAAATATAGATAAATTGTGTTTGTTAGAGTTTATCCTGATAAGTATATATATACTGCTTGATGTGTACATATAGATTAATTAATTAATTAATTAATTAATTGTGGTACTGGAACTTGAACCCAGGGGCATTCTATCTCTGATCCTCTACCCTATTTATTTATTTTTTTGTTTCCAAACAGGGTCTCCCTAGGTTGCTGAGAGTCTCGCTAAATTGCTGAGTCTGGTCTTGAACCTGTGATCCTCCTATCTCAGCCTCCCAAGCACTGGGATTACAGGCACCACCATGCAAAATGTTCTTCTGTCAATCAACCCTAGAGTTCTAGGAAAGCTCCAAATGTTTGATTTGCTTTACACAATCGAGTCTTCAAACACCATTGTCTACCAATGAGAAATGTAGATGCTATGTAAAGAGAAAATGATGAAAGTTTCCTGGACAGCTCTTGCCAGCCCAAGGACTTTCTTTCTCAAGGGTCACAAACACCCAGAGGCAGTAGCTACAGTGGCTGAGCCCTTAGGTAGATGCTTTTGAGCTCACGGTCTGTCTTCCTTGGTGCCCATTTGTAGCTGGGAGCAAGTATTTCCTGTGCTGATGACTTAAATATGTGTCTTCTGCTAAGTGGATCAGGTGGAACCTGGAAAGGACCACAGTTCACCGAGTCACGTTGCAGACGAGGTGTTAAATGTCCAGGTTGACGCCCCCTCGATGCTGTTCGCAACAGGGACACAGCTGGGCGCCAGAGCTGGTGGCATCCAGGGTGCTTTGTATTCCAGACTCTGCTGCCTTGGGGCAAAGCCGCATCTGGCAGTGCTGGGCATGGTCGCCCCTCTGCTCCGGGTCCGAAGTTCTGAATGGAGATTCCTTGTAGAGACTGGAGCTGGCGATCCCCAAGCCTCGCCTCGGAATAACCCCGAGGTGCGTCCACCAGAGGGGCCTCTATTTGCTTGTTTTTCTTAGCCAAGTGGGAGGAGGAATGTTGGAGAGAGCAGGATATTTCCAGAGGAAAGCAGGGCCCGGCTCAGTACGCTGTTCACAACCCATTTAGGAGTGAATTCTGCGGCTGATAAACTGGCTCGGGCACAACTGTTCACAGCTGCATGTAGGATGTTGCAGGGCACACAATGGCTGCTGTGTGTGCTGGAGTACAAACAGTCCCACACAGGCCCAGGCCTGGGGAACAATGGGGTGACCAAGAGCCTTCAATACAATGCATTCATTTCCTGTAATAACATTGGGCTACATCGGGCCCAGCAGGCCAGCTCCATCTGACCGGCTGACCCTCCACTGGATACCATCGTTTTATTTCTAATTTTTCATTGGTGCATTGTAATTGTACCTGATAGTGAGATTTGTAATGATACATTTATATGCAATTGGTTACATAATATTATTTGGTGTGTTTCCTTCCCCAAACCTCCCCTTTCCCTCTCTTATACCATCAGTTTAAAAGACCCCTGTTCATTAAGAATGAAAGACAAGCCAGGCATGGTGGCATATGCCTGTACTTGGGAGGCTGAGACAGGAGGATCACAGAGTTGAGGCCAACTTCAGCAACTTAGCAAGACCCTCAGCAATTTAATGAAACTCTGTTCCAAAATAAAATAGGAATGGTGGTCTAGCTCAAAGGTAGAATACTCCTGGGTTCAATCCCCAGTACCAAAAATTTAAAGATAAAATAAAAAGACACAGGAAGAAGAACGATGTCAAATGATTGTTTCCTTTTTGTTTTTTTCCTGCAGAGCGAGATATAATTGAATTTGTATATTTTATGTCTAGATAAAACAGTGTGGTGCAAAGAGGGTAGAGGCGTTCAGAAGCTATTTCAACTTTGAGTCTTTCTGATGCTAAATGCTCATGATTT
Source organism: Glis glis (assembly GCA_004027185.1). Classification (NCBI taxonomy): domain Eukaryota; kingdom Metazoa; phylum Chordata; class Mammalia; order Rodentia; family Gliridae; genus Glis; species Glis glis. Next base: position 8,747 of record PVJS01026487.1, read on the forward strand.
ACCATCCCTGCCAAAGAGAGAGCTGGCTTGAGGCACAAGAGGCTTCTGTGCTTCTTAGCAAGCTGCAGGCTCTCACACGGCTCACCTGCCAGCCTGCCCGAGCTGCCAGCCTCACAGGGGCAAAAGTGGAAGTGGGAAGTAGTTCAAAAGAGGCTCCTGCCGGGCGTGGTGGCGCACGCTTGTAATCCCAGTACTAGGGAGGCTGAGGCAGGGGGATCACAGGTTTGAGGTTAGCCTCAGCAACTTAGTGGGGCCCTTAGTAACCCAGTGAGACCCTGTTTCAAAATAAAAGATAAAATAGTGCTGGGGATATAGCTTGGAGGCAGAATGCCCCTGGGTTTCATCCCCAGTACCACACACACACACACACACACACACACACACACACATAAATAAATAAAATAAAAAATAATAAAATATAGGGCTGGGATGTAGCTTAGAGGTAGAATGCTCCTGGGTTTAATTCCCAGTACTGCCAAAAAGAAAAAAAAAAGGCTTCCCAATAATAATAACCCTAATGAGACTAATGAGAATAGCCAGCTCTACTAAGATCTTGCCATGCAGCCGGCCTCGCGCTCTCGCTGTCTCGTCTCCCCCTCCATCTTGTTCTGGGATGGAGTCCAGGGCCTTGCCCGTGATGGGTGAGTTCTCCACCCCTGAGCCACATCCCCAGTTGTTGGCTCGCACCCTCGCAAGAACCTTTGGGACAGACCCCACTCTTAGCCCCAGGTGAGGGGCTGAAGCATCGGGAGCTAACGCGGGTCACCCACACTCGCACCTAGAGACTGTCGAATCCGCAGCCGGGGCCCCGGGAGGGCTTGCTGAGTGGCGTTCCACCTGCCTGGCTCCCTCACGTCTGGGCTGAAATGGCGCAGAGCCCTCCGGGGGGCCAGGCCGTTGAGAGGGCTCCCAGGAGTGGCAGCATTTGGGGAGGTGCAGTAGGAAAATGGGGAAGAGGCTTCTGGTGGCTCTTGCAAGGAGCCTAGTGTCCTCTTCCCTGACCGACAGGGAAGGCCTTTGGAGCTGCGGTCCCAACAATAAGGCTGGTCACCTGCAACACGGCACTTACCTTCCAGGGACCCCAGAAAGCCACCCCTGGCGCCAGGGGTCAGGCCGACCAGCTGCTGTCACCGGGCCAGGTCATCTTCTCATATCTAAAGTGCCTCAGGAATGTTCAAGCCGGGCGTGGTGGCACACACCTGCAATCCCCGTACTTGGGAGGCTGAGACAGGAGGATCATAGGTGCGAGGCCAGCCTCAGCAACTTAGTGAGGCCCTCTGCAACTTAGTGAGACTCTGTTTCAAAATAAAAAATAAAATAGGGCTGGGGGTGTAGCTCAGAGGGAGAATGCCCCTGGGTTCAATCCCCGGTACTGCAAAGAAAAAAAAAAAAGAATGTTCAAGATGTTGGGAGAGTCTTAGAAGGGTCCAACAGTGGCAGTGGGAACAGAGAGGGCAGGCTGGAGGGAACCTGGCAGAGACAGAAATACCGTATATATAGAAATACTGTACATACAGAATTAAATACCGTATGTACAGAAATACCATATATACATTGCACTTATGAATGGAAAGAGCCTTTAGAGGTCACTCGGCCTCCTCCTCATTTTATAATCAAGAGGCTGAGGTGCAGAAGGCACAGTGTCCTATCTAATGCCACTCAGGTGGTTCAATGCAGGGCCAGGATTAAAACAGGTCTGCTCTCTGCACCTCTATAAAGGAAAAACACCAGTCTGCCCATAGATTACATACTTACTGAAAACTGAAGAGTGTCCTAATTAATATCTTTGCAGGGATGTGACAGAAAAGAGAGAAAATATGATTCCTCCCATCCCAAGGTTTGTGACTTCCCTGGGGACACATACAATACATACATGCAAGTGCTAGATAGGAGAGGTGGCACATGCCTATAATCCCAGTACTTGGGAGGCTGAGACAGGAGGATCACAGGTTCAAGGCCAGCTTCGGCAACTTAGTGAGACACTCAGCAACTTAGTGAGACCCTGTTTTTTAAAAAAGGGGGGAGAGACCTGGGGGTGTAGCTCAGAGGTAGAATGCCCCTGGGTTCAATCCCCAGTACTAAATAAATAAATAATAAATAAATGCAAGCGCTGATGTAGACATTTGCCTTCTGAATCTGGCATGTGTGTAGGAATAGAGAAACACGACATCAGGGAGAAGCTGGTGAGGATGCTGCAAACCCAGGAGGAGTGAGAAGGGGGATGTGAATTGGAAGAGAGGAAAACGCATTCAACGTGGAAATACCATTTGTGCCGAAGGTAAGGCAGCAAAGCAAGCGAGCTGTGGCCACCGGCAGCAGGCAGGCTTGCTCGGCTGGCCTGCAGACCGTGTATGAACAAGCAATGAGAAATAATGACCTCATAAAGAGAAACCAGCTTTTAAAACATTCCTGTCATACTTCGAAGCAGTGCGCTAACAGCTGAGACGCTGGAGAATCTGCTCGGGTTCCACAGCTAAGGGACAAAACCAGATACAGGCAAGCAGTGAAATGACCTGCCTGGAGCAGCGGACCACGTCGGCAGCCGTCAGTGACGCTGTTGGCTGAGCCACACCCCTCAGTGCAGAATGAGCATGGGGCTTCTTACTCCTTTCCAGGTGTGATGCTGGGCTCCAGGAACACGGTGGACACGCCCTGGGCATCCTGGCATGTTGTATTTTGGTACTGGGGATTGAACCCAGGGTGTTCTAACTCTGAGATACACCACCAGATCTATTTTATTTTTTTATTTTGAAACAAGGTCTCACTAAGTTGCTTAGGCTGGCCCCAAACCTTCGATCCTCGTCTCTCAGCCTCCCAAGTACTGGGATTACAGGCATGTACCAACACGCCCAGTGGCATGTGTTTATTTCTTTACTTTTTGGTACTGGGGATTGGGCCCAGGGGAATTCTACCTCTGAGATACACTGCCAGCCTTTTTAATTTTATTTTTAAACAGGGTCTCGCTAAGTTGCTGAGGCTGGCCTTGGAACCTGAGATCCTCATGTCTCAGCCTCCCAAGTACTGGGATCACACATGTGCTCTACCACACCTGGCCAGCATGTGTTTTTTGACAGGTGCATTTTGTCATAACAATTCCAGTGGAAAATCAGCCCTCTTTATATCTCTGCGAAGTAAGGAGGCCCAGGGATTCTCAGAGGTAGTAGATAATTAGCACATGCTTCACTGATGTTTACATGCATGAATAAAGTCACTGGGCTTATTTTGCCCTGTCAGTTACTCAAGCAGAGAAACAGGCATCTGATTATTACTCTTCCTGCTCTACTGGCTGTGAGTCAGGGCAGCGTTACTGTTGCCTTACTCCTACCTAGGTGTTGTGTTAGTCAGTGTTCTGCCTCTGTGACAAAATACTTGAGAAAATCAATCTATTATTTATTTTTACAGTACTGGGGATGGAACCCAGGGGCATTCTACCTCCGAGCTACACCCCCAGCCCTACTTTTTATTCTTTATTTTGAAACAGGGTCTCACTACGTTGTGGAGGGCCTCACTAAGTAGCTGAAGCTGGCTGCCAACCTGGATCCTCTGGTCTCAGCCTCCCAAGTACTGGGATTACAAGTGTGCACCACCATGCCTGGCTGAGAAAATCAATTTAAAAGAAGAAAAAGTTCATCTTGGCTCACAGTTCCATGGTTGCTGGGCCCTGTTGCCTTGGGCTTGTGGTGGCAAAGCCCTTCATGGTGTGGCGGGGGAGGCTGTTCACCTCAAGACAACCGAGAAGCAAAAGATAGAGAAGGAGAGACCTGCATCCAAGTATTTCCTTCAAGAGCCCCCAATAACCTAACTTACTCCCACTAGGCCCCACCTCTTTCTTTTTTTTTGTGGTACTGGGAATTGAACCCAGGGGCATTCTATCTCTGAGCTATACCCCCAGCCCTTCTTATTTTTTATTTTGAAACAGGATTTTGTCAAGTTGCTGAGTGTCTCATTAAGTTGAGAGGCTGGCCTTGAACCTGCCATCCTCCTGTCTTGGCCTCCCAAGTATTGGGATACAGGTGTGCACCACCACGCACAGTTTAGGCCCTGCCTCTTAAAATTTCCACCACCTCCCAATAGCACCAACAGAATGGCAACCAGGCTTTAGCATATGGGCCTTGGGGAACGTTTAATCTAAACCATCAGAGGTGTGCTCTTCCCACACAGAGACGCAGTGGTGCTGCATGCTCATCATATTGTGCTTACTGTGCGCACTCTTGCTACCATGTTGTAGAGCACGTCAGGGACAAACCTCAGTTGGATCTCAGCTGCAGAAGTCACAGCTGAGGGCTCCCGAAGCAGAGAGACTTGAGAACCCTGGAGAGGAAAATCCCAGTTCTCCTTCTTCATTTGTTTATTCTCCTCTGCTCAGTCAGTGACCAAGCATTTCCCTCTAGTTCTAAACCAGAACTGACAGGAGGGATCTAAAGTACCCGGAAAGGGATTTGAACAAGGAAACGTTTGCTTTTTTGTTTGTTTGTGGTACTGGGGATTGAACCCAAGGGTACTCTATTTCTGAGCTGCACTCCCAGCCCTTTTTATTTTTATTTTGAAACAGGGTCTCACTAAACTACTGTGCACTAGCCTTGAATCTGTGATCCTCTTTTCTCAGCCTCCCAAATAATGAAATTACAGGCTAAGGTTTGCATTTTTTGTTTGTTTCTGTTTGTTTGGTACTGGGGATTAAACCCAGGAACATTCTACATCTGAGCTATACCTCAGCTCTTTTTATTTTAAAACAGGGTCTTGCTAAGTTGCTAGAGTCTCACTAAGTTTCTGAGGCTGATCTAGAACCTGTGATCCTCCTGTCTCAGCCTCCCAGCACGCACAGGCGTGTACTACCACTGCCCGGCTTAAGGTTGCATTTTAATAAGAAAAATATCTTCTGGTGAAGGACAGAATAAATAGGGCTGCCTCCAGTTGAGAGGGTACTGGATGTTAGCTACAAATAGTATGTTTGCATTAAAATAGGGCAAACCATCAAGTCAATTTATTTCAAATAAACCAATTAATGAGTTGGGTTCTTAGTATGTGTCAGAACTATTAGTATGTACTTGGTATGCATTGGGTACTTAGTAGGTATTAGAACCATTTATAATATCTTTGGAGATATTATAAACCTTAATATCCTTCTTTTTCTAAAATGCATTTGTTATATCAGTAACTGAAGTTTAGAAATTGATATATTTAGAATTAGTGACTTTTATCTTTATAACTGTCCCTTAGGTTTTTTTTTTTTTTTTTGGTACTGGGACTAGAACCCACGGTGTTCTACCTCCAGCCCTTTTATTCTGAAGCAGGGTTTTGCTAAGTTGCCGAGGGTCTCGCTAAGTTGCTGAGACTGGCCTCAAACCTGCAATCCTCCTGTCTCAGCCTCCCAAGTACTGAGATTATAGGTGTGCACTACCATGCCTGGCTCCCTTAGTCTTTCTTTAAGCTTGTTTTCTTCCAGTATCAGCTTGGCTCTACGATGGGAAGCCAAGGAACGACTTGGGTTGGGACACACTGTATAGCCTGCCATGTTGCAAAACAGTGCGAATCCAATGCAGGGAACATGGAGGGTGCTGTCAGCTGAGCAGCCGAGCCTGCCCGCCTGCCTCGTTCCTCCTCTGCTTCATCCCTGCAGCAGTTCGCAGGTTCACCGTCTGGGGCTGTGTTAATCTGGGAGCTCATTGTTCCAGAAACCATTGCTGTCCAGGACCTGCATGAGGAATTCTGTACAGGCAGCTCTTGGTCCTAAAGGGATTATGGCAAATGCGGAGGAGGAAGAAGAGAAAAACGGAGGTCCCCCCCCCCTCTAAAAAAACCTTCCCCTCTAAAGGAAGAAAGTGCTGCAAGGGAGACTGAATTCATCCCAGCTGGAGATCTGAAGATGGCAGGGAGGGCGTAGGCCATCTCACCTGGAATACCTTATCTCTAAATTTCTGTGCCATGAACTAGTTGACCTGAGCATCAGTCTAGGAGAGATCTAGTCCCTACATTACACGAGGGGTTCTGAGCCGGCTGCAGACCAGAGTCAGAGGCTCTGGGCAACAGGGGAGAGCCGCGGGGAGAGTCAGAGGAAAGCACGTGCTAGTCAGTCAGTGATCCATCAGTTTTGACTTTGGCAAGTTATTTAACTTTCCTGAGCCTCAGTTTACTCGTCTTGAAAATGGGAATACAGAGCAGACTCTGGGGGCAAATGGGTTAAAATGTTCATCGCTTTCTAGCAGTTTGACCTAGAGAAACCACTTTCCATCTTTCAAAGTTTGTTTCCTCTTGTGTAAAAATGGAGTGCAGATGACTACTATCTATCTCAAAGAGTTATAAGAATTGAATATAATAGCACATATTAAGTGTTTAAGACAGTGTCTAGCACATGGTGTTCAATAGATATCAGCAACAAGCTTAGCGTGGTGGTACACACCTGTAATCCCAGTACTTGGGATGCTGAAACAGGAGAATCACAGGTTCAATACCAGCCTTAGGAAGACTCTCAGCAACCTAGCAAGACCCTGTTTCAAAACAAAAAATGAAAAGGGCTTGGGGTGTAGTTCAGAGGTAGAATACCAATACCAATATATCGACAGATATCAGCAACATATATTAATAGAATGGGCTTGAAGACTAGAGAAATGCAGGCAAAAACTTACCATGCTGCCTGACACGCGGTGGGTGGTTAGTAAGCCTTAGATATCATGCAACTTTGAGCAACCCAGTAAACATTTGTTGAACAAATGCTCACAGGAGAAAACATCTTCTTATCTTTGAATCTAAGTGTATTTGTTTCCTATTTGCTATAACAGATTGCCACACATTTAGTGACTTAAAGCTTTATTATCTTATGTTTTTGGAAGTCAGAAATCCCAAACCGCTTTCAATGAGACTGAACTCAAGACATCAGGGAAGCCATGTTTCCTTTGTGTGTGTGTGGTACTGAGCCTAGGGATTGAGCCTAGGGGCGTTCTACCTCTGAGCTACACCCATAGCCCCCTTTCTTTCTTTCTTTCTTTCTTTCTTTCTTTCTTTCTTTCTTTCTCTCTCTCTCTCTCTCTCTCTCTCTCTCTCTCTCTTTCTCTCCCTCCCTCCCTCCCTCCCTCCCTCCCTCCTTCCCTTCCTTCCTTTCTTCCTTTATTTTGGTGGTACTGGGGATTGAACCCAGGGGAATTCTACCTCTGAGCTACACCCCCAACCCTATTTTATTTTTTGTTTTGAAACAGGGTCTTTCTAGGTTGCTGAGAATCTCACTAAGTTGCTGAGGCTGTCTCGAACCTGCGATCCTCCTGTCTCAGCCTCCGAGTACTGGGATGACAGGCATGCGCCACCACGGCCAGCAGAAGCTGTGTTCCTTTTCGAAACCCTAGCGGAGACTCTTTTCCTCACCTTTTCTGGTGTCTAGAAACCTCTTGAGTTTCTTGGTTCACATCCTCTTCCTCCACCTTCAAGGCCAGTGCAGCCTCGTCCAGCCGCTCTGCCTCTGACCCCTCATCTGTGCCGTGGCTTCTCTTTCCCTGATTCTGACTCTCCTGCCTCCCGCGTACAGGGTCCCTTGTGATTACATTGAGCCCGTCTGGAAGATCCAGGATAATCTCCCCACCAGGAGATCCTTAATTGAATCACTCCTTCAAAGTCCTTCTGCCAGGGGCGGCAACAGTCGTGGATTCTGGGGACTAGGGTGTGGACATTTGTGGGAGGCATTGTTCCGCTGACCACTCTTTGAATGAATGAATGAATGAATGGCTCTTCCCAGAGCCTCTGTTCACCATGTGACCTTGCGCAGTGCATTTCACCCTGAACAACTCTGCCCTGGAGCCTATGTAAATTCCAAGGACATTTGATTTCTCAATGGACCTACGTGTTGGGAGTGTAATGGTCTTGCTCAGAGAAAAGGGCAGTTTATGGTGAAGGTAAGCATCCCGGGCTGTCTCTTCATCTTTACTTCTTTGTCCCAAATTAATTATAAACATCTTGAGATTTGCTATCACCAATAGTTGACCTTTTCTCTCTTTTCTTTTTGTGGTATTGAGGATTGAAACCAGGGGTATTTGAGCCGGGCGTGGTGGAGCACCCTTGTAATCCCAGTACTTGGGAAGTGGAGACCGGAGGATCCGAGTTCGCGGCCAGACTCAGCTACTTAGTGAGGCCCTCCGCAACTTTGTGAGACCTGGTTTCAAAATATAAAGGATAACAATAGGGCCGGGGGTGTAGCTCAGAGGTAGAACGTCCCTGGGTTCAATCCCCAGTACCGCAAAAAAAAAAAAAAAAAAAGAAACCAGGGGTATTCTACCTCCGACTACACCCTCATTCCTATTTTATTTTTTGTTTTAGAAACAGAGTTTTGCTAAGTAGCTGAGGCTGACCTTGAACTTGCGCTCCTCCTGTCTCAGCCTCCCAAATACTGGGATTCCAGGTGCTAGTTTACCTTTCTTTTATTAATTAATTATGCTTTGTAGCTGCACAGTGAGAGGGACTTTGTCTCTCCTGGGTTTCCAGATGGGTAGACCAAGGCCCAGAGAAAACCGACTAGGACTCAGAATTAGATCTCAGCATTACGGGGAGTCCAAATTACTTGAATTCCGAGTATCGGCGCCAGCAGTCCACATCTCTGCCTCTAACTGAAAAGTCAGGGTGGAACCTATTGAGTCTTGTTGTTGGCGTAAGGAGCGTAGGGTTGTGATGAGATTAAAATTTTCTTTGTTCCCCTGTGTGTTGGCAAACTTTTTTTTGTTGGTGTCTGACTCAAAGGTTGCTACAAAAAGAATGCTTATGAACTTTGTGACTCTGAATTAGCAGGACATAGGACTTCCTCAATGACTTCTTTGAGTGTGGAAATGATTTACTGGGACACTCTGTCTTCCTGATTAAAAACTATAACTTCTTAAAAAAAACTTTTAAGACTGTAATCAGTTCAAAGATGATTGCCAAAACAATTTGTCCTTTTAAAGACAAAGCCATCTGTTCAAATTAAGACAGCTTTACAACTATATTAACCATAATCTGGATAAGGGTAACTTCAAAAACCAACATTCTGTACCCTCATAACAAAATCAGGATGGAGACAAACATTACTGGTGTGTTAGGAAGCTTTCTGTTACTGTAACAGAATGCTTGAGGTTATCAGGTTATAAAGAGAAAAGGTTTATTTTGGCTCACAGTTGGGAGGTTTCAGTCCATGACTGGCTGGCCCTATTGCTGTTAGGCACAGGGGTTCAGTGGTGGAGCTCGTGTTTAAGCATGCCAAAGCCCTGGTTCCATCTCCACCACCAGAAAAAACAAAAACAAAACAAAACAAAGAAAGGGAGCTGGGTGTGGTGGCGAATGCCTGCAATCCCCGAACTCGAACTCAGGTGGCTGAGACAGAAGGATCGCAGGTCCAAGGCCAGCCCCAGCAACTTAGCAAGACCCTGTTTCAAAATTAAAAAAATAAAATAGGGTTGGTGGTGTAGCTCGGAGGTAGAATGCCCCTGGATTCAATCCCCTGGCCCCGCACCCCCACACACACACAAAGTAGGGAACAAAGAAGAAAAGAGAAAAAAGGAAGAAACTTAGACTGAGGAAAGAGGCTTGGGGGAGAGTAGTCCATGGCACAAGGGTAGAACAGCTTTGCTGAAGGCCACTTTACTCTCCACCCTCTTGTCTTCTCGGAGACTGCCCTGTTCAGCTGCCTGAAGTCTGTGTGTACCAGCAGCAAGTTAGGAAATGAGTTAAGTGCCAGATTTTCAAATGTTGTGTGTGGGAGCATCCCCAACAGGAATCTGAGTCACTTGGACTCTGTCCTAAACACCCACGCAGCAGAAATGGACCACAGAGCAAGAGAGAAGAGCCGCTGCAGCGGGCTGGCTTGTCTGCACCACTCGCCGTCCCGCGCTTCCTAGGCCTTCTCTCTTGATCTCAAAATGAATCTCGCTGGGCAATAGTGATGCGCACCAGTCATCCTAGTACATGGGAGGCTGAGACTGGAGGATTGGAGGACTGCAGGCTCGTGACCAGCCCTCAGCAATTTAGCGAGACCCTGTTTCAAAATAAAAAATAAAATAGGGCTGGGGGTGTAGCTCAGAGGCCGAATGCCCCTGGGTTCAATGCACCCCCAAAAGAATTTCCCACTCCATTTGATGAGAACCAACACTTCTCTATGTGAGTGTGGATATGAGCTAATTGCAATTTTCAGTAGTTTTTTTTTTTTTGGTGCTGGGGATTAAACTCAGGGGCATTCTACCTCTGAATCACACACTCAGCCCTTTTTATTTTATTTTTTAAAACAGGGTCTCGCTAAATTGCTGAGGCTGGCCACGAACCTGCAATCTTCCTGTCTCAGCTTCCCAAGTACTAGGATTACAGGTGCACACCACCATGCCCAGCCTCATTTTTATTTTTTAATTTCAAACACTGTTTCACTAAACTGCTGAGGGTCTCAGTAAATTGCTGAGGTTAACCTCGAACCTGCAATCCTCTGTCTCAGCTTCCTAAGCATTAGGATTACAGGCGTGTACCACTATGCCTGGCTCCTATTACATTTTAATTTAAAACAGTGTCTCACTAAGTTGTTGAGGATCTCACTAAATTGCTGAGGCTGGCCTCGAACCTGAGATCGTGCTGTCCTGGGATTACAGGCATGCGCCACCACACCCTGGCTCAGTAGATTTTAAAGAAATATGACACTTTGTTTCTTTCGGGTTTCATTTCTAAAAACCCTTCTCCCTGAAATCTGTGAATCCCTCAAATCCAGTCAGATTTTGACAGGATACATTATTTACTATCTCTGAAGCTCAGCAAAGCAAAAAAAAAAAGTGCATGCGGTTTTGTGGGGGGTGGGGTGGGGGCAGGCTGGGGACTGAACCCAGGGGCAATCTACCTCCGAGCTGCACCCTCAGCCCTGTTTTATTTTTTGTTTTGGAACAGGGTCTCATTAGGTTGCTGAGAGTCTCGCTGCATTGCTGAGGCTGTCCTTGATCCCGCGATCTTCCTGTCTCAGCTTCCCAAGTGCTGGGATTCCAGGCGTGCTCCACCTCACCCAGCTGTGCGTGATGACAGCAGTTCTTCATTCCTTTTCAGCACGATGAGGAATTTTAAAGTGAAACAAGTTTGGGGAATTGAACACTTTTCTGGGGAAATATTTATCTATTCATTTAGAATCATGATAACACATAACAAAATGTACCATCTTGGCCATTCTTGAGTAGACATACAGTCCCCTGGTGTTGGGTCTCCCTGCTGGGAGACAGATCTCTAGAGCTGTTTCATCGGGCAAAACAGAAACACTATACCATGAAAGAGCGGATCCCCATTTCTGTCTCCCCTCCAGCCCCTGGACCACCATTCTCCTTTCTATGAGTTTATCTATTTTAGAGACCTCATATAAGTGGCATCATGCAGTATGTATCTTTTTGTGACTGACTTATTTAAAAAAATTTTAAACTTATTTTTTGGTACTGGGGATTGGACCCAGGGGCATTCTACTTCCGAGCCACATCCCCAGTCCTTTTTATTTTCTTATCTTGAAATAGGGTATTGCTAAATTGTTGATGCTGACTTTGAACCTGCGATTCTCCTGTCTCAGCCTCCCAAGTAGTGGGATTACAAGTGTGCACCATCATGCCTGGGTTGGCTTATTTTACTTAGCATAATGTCTTCAAGATTCATCCTGGCAGTAGCATGGGACAGGATTTCTTTCTTTTTTAAGGCTGAATAATATTCCACTGAATTTATCTGCCATATTTTATTTATTCACCCCTCATTAGACATCCCTCTTGGCTATTGTTAATAGTTGCTGCTATGGACATAGGTGTGAAAGGAAACAGTAAGTTCAGTAAAGGAGTTGGGATACTGTGTTGCTCAAAGAATGAGTGTATTTAAGGTCTCACTGAGGGATGGAGCTGCGAGAAGAGAGATACTTGTCTCCCATTGAAAAACACCAACACTTGAAACTATGCCAAGACTTCAAAGTATTTTGCCAGAAGCTTCTCAAGTGTGTATACTAGTTTCTCTTCAAAACAAAACAAATTATTTTAAAGCAAAATTATTTTCCATTTGGACTTGTTGACAGAATTAGTCTTTAATAAAATATTGTGGAATAAAGATAGAAAGAGGATGAAACAATATTGCATTTGTTAAAACCCTCCAGCTGACAAAATATGTAAGTGACCCATCCATTTTTTTGGAGGCTAAAATAGTCCCAAAGATAAGTATAAAGCAGCTTTTGTTGCACACTTTACAATCAGTACTAATTGATTAAATGATGATCATCTTATATTGGATGTCAACATTTTTTTTCTAAAATTCACTGTAATATCTGCAAGTACCAGGAGCCCATTATTATCCCACTGTTAACCCAGCTTGGTTACAGGGCGTACGTTACCTTCTGAAGTATCTTCTCCCAGCAGAATGGAAATGCAGCTACGTGGAAAATGACTTGAACTAATGTTATTCCTTTTTTACCTGAAGAAGCAACAGTAGACAACGTTTACAGGATCTCTAAGAGTATGTAATTCCTTTTCAGACAACATGCTTATTTCCCTACTCCCATTTCAAAGAATAATAAGGACTAGACAAAAGCAAGACATCTTAAAAATCCAGGGACATGTTTCCAGCCCGGGCAGTGGTGTGGATATCATGCATAGTTTATCTCTATTTGAAGGACTCTGAGTCAGAAAGGATGTGAAAAAACATTTAGGAAGAAAAAAAAAGGAGTTTATCTAGAGATACATTTTGCAAAATATGATCCTATCTTCCTTTTAGTGAGTATCAAAGAGACCACAGAGATTTCATGATACAAAATCCTCTAAAAGAAATATCAATATGCACCCTATGACATGCATAACACCAGTTTGTTCATTTATTTTTTGTGGTACTGGGGGTTGAACCCAGGGGCATTCTACCTCTGAACTACACCCCAGCCCTACTTTTTATTTTGAAACAGGTTCTCTCTAGGTTGTTGAGAGTCTCGCTAAGTTGCTGAGGCTGTTCTCAAACCTGAAATCCTCTGGTCTCAGCCTCCCAAATACTGGGACTACAGGTGTGCGCCACCACACCTGGCTCACCAGTCTTTTGTTTCTTCTAATTCATCCCCAATTATTTCTAGTTTTCTTTCTTCAAGATTGAACCAACTCAGAACAAGTTAATAAAAGAGATTTAAAAATCAATCATTGCAAAAGTTTATGGTGCATCATTTGACCCTGTCTCTGCATGTCTTAATCTTTAGGAAAAAATTAAGATGCCAATGTTGGAGAAAGTGACAACTCAGAGCTGGGCATGGTGGCATACACTTGTAATCCTAGTACTTGGGAGGCTGAGACAGGAGGATCTGGGTTCATGGCCAGCCTCACCTACTTAGTGAGGCCCTCCGCAATTTAGTGAGACCCTGTTTCAAAATAAAGAATAAAAAATAGGGCTGGTGGTGGGGTTCAATCCCCAATACTGCAAAAAAAAAAAAAAAAAGAAAACCAAAGCTACATTAGGGCCAATAACTCTAAATGTCTTGGGAGACATTTAGATATTGATAATAAGCTAAGGGATAACTTTATCAATTATATATGGGCATGGAGAAGTTCATCAGCATGTTTGTTTATTTATTTATTGGGTACCGAAAATTCAAACAGGGGGTACTTACTGCCTCTGAACAACATCCCTGTCCTTTTTTTATTTTTAATTTTGAAACGGGGTCTTGCTAGGTTGCTGACCATCTTGCTACCCACAATCCTCCTGTCTCAGCCTCCCAAGTACTGGGATTACAGGTGTAATCGCGCCCAGTTTAGCATGTTTTTTTTTTTTTTTTTTGCAGTACTGGGGATGGAACTCAGGGGCATTCTACCTCCGAGCTACACCCCAGCCCTATTTTTTATTATTTATTTTGAAACAGGGTCTCACTAAGTTGCGGAGGGCCTCACTAAGTAGCTGAGGCTGGCCTCGAATCCAGATCTTCCTGTCTCAGCCTCCCAAGTACTGGGATTATAAGCGTGCGCCTCCAAAACATGTAGACATAAGTTTCCTGACTGGTGAAATTTCCAGTTTTCACTGTTAAACGAGACCCTGGTGTTTGTTCCCAGGGCAAAGGAGGAAATGAACTTCACTCATTTCCGACGTTTTCTTGAGTCCGAAGCTTTCTGGGGCTCATGCTCCACTTCTGTGCAGCAGCTTTGGCATTAGAAGCCTTTCCTCGGTTTCCCCTGCTGCCAGCTCTCAGGATTGAACCCAGGGCCTCATGAATGCTAAGCACACGCTCTACCACTAGCTACACTCCCAGCCCTCCTTTTGTCTGGTTTTGTAACAAGGTAATGTTGTTCTCATAGAATGAGTGGAGAAGTATTCCTTGTTAATTTTATGTAAGAGTTTGTGTATAGTTGGTTTTATTTTGTCCTTAAATGCTTGGGTAGAATTCACTAGGAAGATTCTCTAGATGTAACGTTTTCTCTGAGAGAATGAAATTATAAAGTTCATTTATTTAATAGGTACAGAGCTATTCAGGTTGTTTCTTCATGATTGAGTTTTGGGTGTTTAAATCTGTCAAGATATGTCCATTTCATCTAATTCATGAAATTTATAGACATATAAAACTTTTCTTTCTTCTCTCTCCCTCTCTCCCTCTTCCTTCCTTTCTTCCTTCCTTCCTTCCTTCCTTCCTTCCTTCCTTCCTTCCTTCCTTTCTTTCTTTTTTTCTTTCTTTCCTTCTTTCCTTCTTTCCTTCTTTCTCTCCTCCTCCTCCTCCTCCTCCTTCTTCTTCTTGTAGTACTAGGGATCGAACCCAGTGGCATTATTCTTACCTCTGAGCTACACCCCCAACCCTTTTTATTTCTTAAATTTTGAAACAAGGTCTCCCTAAGTTGCTGAGGGTCTTGTGAAGTTGCTGAGGCTGGCCTTGAACATGCAATCCTTCTGTCTCAGCCTCCCAAATACTCCACCATGCTCACCAGGCTACATCTTTTCATGGCCAGGATTCCTGAGTGAGGGGTTTACACTTACCCTCTCCACTCACAGCTGAGTCGTAACTCCACACCACCAGGCTCTGGTTATAAATGAGGTCACAGTAACATTAGTTCAGGCTCAGTTCTCCCACTTGGAAAATGCAGAATTTCAGCACCCCACCCTGTCTTCTTATTCATGCTGTCCTGTATATATTTCCTAGGAAAATTTGCTGTGGCAGAAAAAGCCAGCTACTTCTGGCTGGGAAATTGCAAATATCAGCAACAAGCAAGCAAATACACCATCTTTTCTGAGGAAACTAGAAGAAGACACTTATTTTATAAGAAGGAGCCCCTCCCTGGGGCTGAGGCATTTGTTAGCGAGGGCCACGACCTGGCGAGCTCGGTGTGGGCCTCCGGGCTCCTGTCCTGGTGCAGGGCGCCTGCAGCACTGGCTCCGTGTCTAAGCTGTTCTGAGGTGTCCCCCACGTGGCGCTCTGGGCTCCTGGAGGATGTCTATGGCGCATGAAGTCCCTGGAGGGTGGCATCTTGTGAAGTGCTGGGGGTGGACACCCAGCCTTTAATTCTCCTTTTTTTGTATGTGTGGTACTGGGGATTGAACCCAGGGACATTCTACCTACCTCTGAGCTCCACCCCCAGCCCTATTTTTTATTCTTTATTTTGAAACAGGGTCTCACTAAGTTGCGGAGGACCTAAGTAGCTGAGGCTGGCCATGAATCTGGATCCTCCTGTCTTAGCCTCCCAAGTACTGGGATTACAAGCATGCACCACCACGCTCAGCTCTCTATTTTGTTTTGAAACATGGTTCTCACTAAGTTGCAGAGGGCCTCACTAGGTTGCTGAGGCTGGCCTCTAACCTGTGATTCTCCTGTCTCAGCCTCCCAAGTACTGGGATTACAGGCGTGCACCACCACGCCCAGCTTTTGAGTTCTCCTTAAACCTCAGAGCCCTTGGGGTCTTAACATGGAGGTGTCTTCTGGCTCCACCCTGCACCAAAGCTTTGCCACATACCTCAACAAAATGTGGAGAATGGCCCATCAGCTCCGATGTGCGGCATAAAGGTTGCAAGAAAACAGCCCTTCGGGCTGCTGTCTTTGTCTTCTGCTTTGTGTAGAGTTCAGAAACAATCATGGGGGATGACTGGGCCACCAAACCATGCAGCCCTCTCCATGAACTCCCTCCTTCTACTCTGCACACCTCCTGCATCGAGGCCCAGATGCCTCTCCCACAGTCGCCTTCCTCCATACTGCAACCACCCTGTCCACCAGTCGTCAGTGTCATCGTGGGATCCAAAGGAACTCATGACAGTAAAGTCAGTAAACTCCCCAATGCAATGTTTCCCAAATCAGCCAGAGAAATGGGTGAAGAGTGTGGTTTAGGGCTTCAGTTTCCTAGAAGGAAGCCAGATGTGGTGGCGCATGCCTGTAATCCCAGTACTTGAGAGGCTGAGACAGGAGGATCACAGGTTTGAGGACAACCTCAGCAAGTAGCGAGACTTTCAGCAACCTAGCGAGACCCTGATTCAAATTTTAAAAAGGGCTGGGGGTGTACCTGGGAGGTAGAATGTCCCTGGGTTCAATCCCCAGTACCCCCCAAAAAAAATTCTAGAAGGGAGGAAATATCTCCATGATACCAGGTTTTTGAAAGTGGTACAAGTGATTTCTTCTCTCCATTAATAAAACACAAGTTTATCTCACAAAAGGTGGAGCAAATGCCTAACTGCGCTCTCAAAGGCTGTTTTCATAGTCTCAGAAGACCTGAATCACGGCAAGCCATGTTATAGTAACGACAGCCAAAGATTACACAAGACACATTGGGATTTGAATATTTGCAGTTCACATTCGGGGGTACATGGTTCAACGTGTGGTCCATTCCAGTCCATGTAAGAAAGGGTCCGTTTATACTGAGGAGTTCTAATTTGTTTGGAAAATCCTAAAGTGTTACTAATTATGTTGATAATAACTGAATCCAAATTCCCCAATAAAATTCTCTCTCACATATTCACACACACACACACACACACACACACACACACACACACACTCTCCCTACTAATCACCTTTGGAACACTGAATTAATAAATAGATTTCTTGTTAATCAGGTAATAAACCCTAATATTTTTGATGCAGGGCAAATAAACTCAGTGGTATTAAATACACTAGAGTTTTGCAAGAGAAAAGGAAATACTATTTTTCCCAAGATGACATTCTTGGATAGCACTGTCAAAATATTGTCTGATAAGGAAAAAATTGCAGGAATGATTAAACTTCTTATGTATGTAATGGCTTTTTTCCTTTTTCTCCCTTAACTCTATGAGCCCTCAAAATTTTGTAAAGTAGAGTAATTTTCTTTCTAATTTGAATCAACATACACTCCTCAAATATGATAGTGATGTTTACTAACATTCAAGATTTTAAACACTGCCATTTTCATATTATATAATTGTGTTTGTTGGTTTATTTATTTATCTGGTGGTAGTAGGGATTGAACCCAGGGACATTCTACCTCTGAGCTACACCCCCAGCCCTATTTTATTTTTTATTTGAAAACAGGGTCTCACTAAGTTGCAGAGGGCCTCATAAGGTTGCTGAGGCTGGCCTTGAACCTGCAATCCTCCTGTCTCAGCCTCCCAAGTATTGGGATTACAGGCATGCACCACTGTGCCTGGCTATGACTTGTATTTAAAAATCAAATGTGTGCCTGGATTTTCCTAGGTCTTCTGATATAAATGTGGCATAGTAGAAAATAATGTTTAGGCCGGGCGTGGTGGCACACACTTGTAATCCCAGTACTTGGGAGGCTGAGACCAGAGGATCCTGGTTCGCGGCCAGCCTCACCTACTTAGTGAGTTCCCCCGCAACTTAGTGAGACCCCGTTTCAAAATAAAGAATAAAAAATAGGGCTGGGGGTGTAGCTTGTAGGTAGAATGCCCTGGGTTCCATCCCCAGTACAAAAAAAAAAGAAATAATGTTTAGAGTATTAGTGTTGATATTTTAAGAAATTGGCCAGCTGTACATAATCATCATTATTATTATTATTATTATTTTTTTTTGCGGTACCGGGGATTGAACACAGGGGCGTTCTACCTCCGCGCTACGCCCCCGGCCCTATTTTTTTATACTTTATTTTGAAACTGGGTCTCATGAAGTTGCAGAGGGCCTCACTAAGTAGAGAGAGAGAGAGAGAGAGACAGGGAGAGAGAGAGAGAGAGAGAGAGAGAGAGAGAGGGAGAGAGACAGGGAGGGGGGGAGAGAGAGAGCACGCACGCGCTAGCTGAGGCTGGCCGCGAACCCGGATCCTCCAGTCTCCGCCTCCCAAAGTACTGGGATTATAAGCG
>PVJS01026488.1:0-26965 GCA_004027185.1 Glis glis
CGCTGTCCCCCACTGTCCCACGCTGTCCCCCGCTGCCCCACGCTGTCCCCCACTGTCCCACGCTGTCCCCCACTGCCCCACGCTGTCCCCCACTGTTCCACGCTGTCCTCCACTGTCCCTCACTGCCCCACGCCGACCCTTAATGTCCCATGCCATCCTTCACCGTCCCTCACTGTCCCATGCTGTCCTTCACTGTGTCTCCCTGTCCCACGCCGTCCTCACTGTCCCTGTCGCACGCTGCGGCGGCGGGCATCCTTGTGTACGCTCCACCCGCCCATCTACCGGGCCACAAGGCGAGAAAAACATGCAACATCCTCCCGGGGGCTGGGAAGGAGGGGAGACTCGGCGCGCGCCCGGCGGAGGAAAGCTGGGTGTCGCGGGAGCGGGGGCACAGCAGCTGCACGGACGCGGCAGAGGCGAGGCGGGGCGAGGCGAGGCGAGGCGAGGCGACGCCGGGGTGGGGCCCACAGCAACGCGCCCGCGCGGCATCGCCCCTTTAAGCGGCTCGCCGCCCCGGCGGGGGCGGGGCTTCCCGCAGCGACGTCACGCACGCGCTATATAGGCCGGCGCGCCCGGCGCGGCGACGGCGGCCGAGTGCGAGGTGGGGAGCGCGAGCGGGAGAGCGAGCGAGGGAGCGAGGGAGCGAGGGAGCGAGGGAGCCCGGGAGCGAGCGCCAGGCGCCTGCGCGATGTCCGGGCCCCGGAGCCCGCGGCGCTGAGCAGCCGGGACGGACATGCGCGGGAGGGCGCCGCGGGGCCGCCGCCGCTGCCCGGGGTAAGGGGCCTGGCGCGCCGGGCGGGCGGCCGGGCGGGGGCGCGGGAGCGGGTCCCGGGTGGGCGGAGGGCGGCCGGGGACGGGCCTGGGGCGCCGGCGCCGCCTCCTGGTCGCGGGGGCCGTGCACCCGGGCGCCCCGCACACGTCTCCGCAGCGCCGGGCACCGGCTGTCCGGAGGGCTGCGCGGCAGCGACTAGCGGTCGGGCGCCGGGGAGCTGGCGTGGTCCCCCGCCCGGGTTTTCCAGTCGGGGTTGAGCTGCCCTGGTGCACACCGCGTGCCCATAAACCCTGCCCGAAGAGCGCGGCGGGAGGCTGCTGCTCGCTCCCTGCTGGTCCAGCATGGGACCGGTTCTCAGTCGCGGTCAGCCAGCCTCCGTCCCTCTGCCTAATGTCTCCGCCACGACGGTCGCCTCCTCGACCCCAGCTTCTTAAAACTCATCCGAGTTGCTCCGTGCCCTTCTCCTCCTCTCCTAGAAACTGCAGAATTACGTGTTAAAAACGTGAGCACTCGTTGGGAACTCCGTGTGTACATTATATGTATATTATATCCTTGTACAAATTAGATGACTCTTTAACCATGATTGGTACTGTATTGGTGCTTGTGAGGTCTTTATTAGGATTTCGTCATTGCTTGAAAGAAACCAGTCTCTTACCTGATAAAAACGTGAATAGATTGTTAGTCATAAACTTAAGTGCAGGCAGAATAGAGACTGTAGCTTTAAAAAAGATGTGTTGGTGACTTGAGGTACACCTGCAACACAGGTAGGGCAGGACTGGTTTCTAGGCAACTGTCAGGGGTGAAGAAAGGTGAGGTTTAAAATGCCTTTTTTTTTTCCC
Source organism: Glis glis (assembly GCA_004027185.1). Taxonomy (NCBI): domain Eukaryota; kingdom Metazoa; phylum Chordata; class Mammalia; order Rodentia; family Gliridae; genus Glis; species Glis glis. The sequence goes on from PVJS01026488.1 coordinate 1,612, forward strand.
CTCCTGGAGAACAAGTATTCTGCAAAGTTTTAAGCTTTTGTAAATCTGTAAGGATGAAGTGAGTATAGGTTTATTGAGACTGAAACATGTAAGTTTACCATACCTAGTCTTGCTTTCTTAAAAGCTCTATTTCTTTACACTTCTGTAATTATATAGTCTTAAGAGACATTTTACTTAAACAGACCAAAGGCAGTCTCGGGACCTATATCAATAGAAGACCAAAGTTTGCAAAGATCAAAAAAGGAACTGTGTTCTTGCTAACCTGCTGACTGTATTATCAACCCATCTCTTTTCCGGATGTTAGCAGGTCTAAAGAGAGATACATGGGGGTTAGCATGGATTCAGACACTGTTTGTCATTCCCCTCACTTCCTGCAGAGGTTTATGTTCTGGTAGACACTTTCTAATAGGTGATAGAAGTCTTGAACGATCAATGTATAACCTGGAAGATATATTAGATGGTAAACTCCTTAAGGGCAGGAACTGCCTTGTACAACTTTTATCTTATATGGCCATGTACATAATTGATACTGATAAATAAATGCATGAAAGCATGTTTTACATTTTAAGGCTCAGCAGGATTGGACCAGTCACTGATAAGGGTTGGAAAGCAAATCTGTTTTTCATGGCTGTTATGAAATGTCCAAATTATTCATATTTTCGGCAGGTAAAATAATTGTTTTCAATAAATTCCTTTTCCGGCTTTCAGTTCATAATAGATACTTTTGACCTTTTTGTGAGGTTTAATTATGCTGTAGTCCTGAGTTTTTGTATGAAGATAACTTCACTGCTGCTCCTCAGAAGTTGAACTAGATAATACTTCCTTTCTGCTCATAACTAATGGTAGCTTTTGAAAGCAAGTTGCCTAAATTACAGGTACAATCTAACATGCTTGAAACTGACCTGATTGTCAACATACCATCTAGTTGCTTTAGAAAGGTGAGCAGAGGAGGGGAAAGGTGGTGCCCAGGGTAATTCCAGGAATTTGAATGTCGTAGGCTAACCTCTACCAGAGAAGCAACTCTGCTCTTAATCTGAATAAACATGAGCTGGTACCTCCTCATCAGGATACACTTAGCATCCTTTGCAGGTATTTGACCATGCATTATAAAAGCTAATGAATAACCAATTCACTGGGCACACACAATCCAGTTGTGGTGTTGTGGCATTATTCACACAGTATAAACACATGCTTTGTAAAGGTAGATAAAACTGGTGGGCTTCAGGATCCTAGAGGTGAGTTACTAGCCTAACAGAATTAGTGTTGTGGTGGAGAAAAGGTAGTGTGGGATTCAGATTTCAAAAGGACCTGTCTTCCAGGCTTCAGTGAATATGTCTTTAAAATGTAGGACTTGGGCTACGTGAATGTGACTCCCTTTTAAATCGGAAGAAATAGACTGGTCAGGATGAGAAGACATTGTTCAGAAGCTCTTATCAATGACCCACAGATACGAAACTTGCCTACTTATGGATTGTCTTTTAGAAAATACTGTTGATTCTGTGTGGGAGGCTCTTCTCCTGACTTTTCTTATGGCTGCCTCTTTTCTATCCTTTATAACTCGATTTAGAAAGACCTGCTCCGTGAGGTTCCCTAACCACCTGTGTAAATACGTTCTCCTCCACCTCCTTATCCTGTCACTATATGCTGTTCGTTTCCTTGAAAGTTATCACAGTCTGAAATCGTTTGCTTATTTATCATCTCTCCATCATTAGATGGAAGACTTCAGGCAGCAACCGTGACTTTTCTTACTTAGCATAGTACCTAGTCCAGAATAAGCATTTAATAGGTAGTTATGAAAAGAATTAATCCTCGCCCTCTAAGAAGTTGAGCTGACCACTGAGTTGAGATCCAGTTCCTGTCTCCACCGTTGGCTAGCACTTAGCATTTCACTTAGCAGTCCTTTGCGTCAGTTTCCCCATTTATAAACAAGAATGTTAGGAGGAGAAATGAGGTTGTCGCCTAAAATGAAGACACTGTAGAAGGCGAGGCAGTGAAAGTAGTGGGAACAGAAGAGCTCTGACGGCCTTTTTGCTCATAGCAGGACGCCTCGCCTCGCTTCATTTCCTCATCTGCAAAGTGCGGATTATAATCCTGCCTCCTCTTACAGGGATGTTGTGGGGATCAAGTGAGATAATGTGTAAGGAAGTGCTTTGTAATTTGTAGAGTGCTTTACAAATATAAGATATTCTCCTATTAAATTGCAGATTTTACAATGGAGCCTGGCTACGATGCCATTGTTGGGATCCATGCTGTGAGAGTGTATTAAAAGGAGGCCCGTTGGGTGTATGTAGTAAAGACAGTAAAGACAGACCTGAGTAAAGACAGACCTGTGCTGTATCAAATACTGTGTCGTAACAGGTTACATCATGGTGGGGCATCAGTGTATCATTAAAGATTGAGGGCTTCAAAAGAATTGTTGCACGTGGTCATAATAGGTCAAAATGATACCTTAACCCACCCATTTTAGATACCTAGGCCAAGTGTACAATTACTGACTTCCAGTAGCAAATTTTGAGGAAGTAAAACAGGAAGTTTCATATCCTACAAGTCACCCAAGAAAAACTATGAACAACACAAATCCCCCAAAAAGTGTATCTGCATCCACCTGTAAAAGCCAGTCGTGATGCTAGGTTAGATCTTATCCCACCAGTTTGAAGAGCCAAGGGGCTGGAAGAGGCAGTTGCGGTGGTCAGGAGCCTGGCCTTTGAAGCCTCACCTCTCACCAGGTTTGATCAGACCAAGTTTCTGAACTCACTGTGCCTCAAGCCCCTGGTCTGGACGTTAGAGTAGTCATGGGGACCCACCGCGCAGGGTTCACGAGAGCGTTAACTACAGCAGTGCACCCGAAGCACTTAGAACAATGCCTGGCTGATAAGGGCCTGATGAACGTCAGTTATTGTTAATGGCTATGTATTTATTAATTGTAACAATCCAGAGTTACCCATTGGGTGACTTAAATGCTAATTAAATAAATTTGAAGTTTTAAGTATTCGCTTCCCATCATTAGGTCATTGTGCTCCTGTCATTAAGATTACAATAGCATTCACAGGTCTTTGTATTACGCGTGTATGTCGAAAGGAATAATATTTTTCCATCCTCTGTGTGTATACATATATTACCAATGATTCTTGTACTGTGGAGGAAAAGGACAAAGGACAAAAGAGTGCATTCCTGTTCTCCTACTTTCCTGCTATCACACTAAAATCGTGTGGGACTGAGTGAATCAAAAGGCTATTGATTATGGTAGTTGAGCGAATAGGGTTTTTGTTAGCTTGTGATTTCTTAAAATACTTAGCTGGAAAGTTTTGGAATTATTAAAGAAATTATGTCATTTAATTTTTATTTTGACAGTCTTGAAGATAAATTATTTTCCTTCTTGCCTCCGTTTTTACCACCTACAAATGGGCCATTATGTGCGGGGCACGTTAAAGGGCCTCGGAGGAATGGAGTGACAAACACAGACACAAATGTTCATTTTCACCATATTGAACTACATCTTCATGTTTGGTGAAGCCTTCAACTCTTGCTTGAATTCATGCATGAGTGTTCTAATTGCATTTTACTCCAAAGTCTTCCATGCACTTAGGTTAAAGGGTAGTTCTGCTCTTCTGTGGTAGCAGAGTTCAATGAAGGACATTTTCTTTACTTGCCTCCTTTCTTCCCCTACCTCCAAATCATAGCCTATTAAAATGAAATCTGAAAACTCTGAATTGGGGCCCTTGTTTTTGGAAAATCTGTGCAAATTATCCTCTTGCTTTCAGAAAATAAAGTAAGATTACACAACCCTGTAACCATCATAAACACTGAATATGTAGATGAATACCAAATCAGTAAGTTTTCTCAGTTATTAGTAAAATTCCATAAACCAGCTAAGATGAATAATGTGTCCAATACCCTGATTATTAATTCTTTAGACATTAACCACAATAAAGTTACTGGCTTTTTTTCCATTTCTCAAGTGATTTACTTTAGACTTTTTTTAAATGAACACAAATATGCACACAGTGGTATATTTGGGGAGGATCTAAAATCATGGAATGTATCATGTTTCTGATCAGTTTCTTTTCTTAAATTTGGGTTGTAAATATAGTTGCCTTATGTCTTTCCTGGTTATGGAAGTAGGTAGGTAGGTAATTGTTAAAGGTAGCTGAAAAGACCATTTATCGCCCTGAATAAACAGAAATCAGGTTCTAGAACCAGATTGAAAGAAGGAAATTACATCACACTCTTAAATAAGGAAGCATTAGGCAGAACTGGATGAGTTGTATGACAAAAATGTGCCCCTCCTCCTCTTGTGGATTGCTCCCGAGATTTATTAATGAGATCTGATGGCAAGGTAAGCATATCTAGGTTACTGCCTTAAGGTAGCCTTGGTGCGTGCGTGCGTGCGTGCGTGTGTGTGTGTATGTGTGTTAAAGCAGTTTCAGAGAGACTCTCCTCAAGCTAAGGCATGTGATTTCACTTTAGTAAAGGTATGTTTTGTGCTTTTAGTGTAACTTTTTTTTAAAGGAAAGTAACCTTAAATTTAATAGCAGAAACACAGTATGTGCATTACAGAAGGATAATACAAAAGGAATAGTGTGTAAGAGAAGGTAAAGTCATTGTTTTCAGAGAGTACTTTCTTAATTGCTTCAAGTAAATACACAGTAACAGAAGCCAGAGTAGAAAGCTATGCTGTTAACCATTAAAGCTTAACATTTTTACTCAGCCTGCAAACTGTCCAGTTTGGGTTTCGGAACTGAATTTAAGATATCCCAGGCTTGTTATGTCAGTATTGGCACAGCATGTGTTAATTTTATCTCTTATAAACCTTTGCTTTTTTCCCCTGGGCTCTTTGCTGACATACAGCCTACATGAAACTTTCATGTAATTACTTTTTAAAACATGAGGTGGATATTTTCTCAGTATCCACTTAATAAATATTTATTAGAAGTGAATGATGCCAGGATCCACAGGAAGAACAGATAAGTCAGATGCCAGTCCTGTCCTCAGAGATTTGGAGGGTGGGAGTAGAATCTGGGCACAGCACAGAATAACCCAAAAGCTGCTCCGGCTTTTCATAAAAGGGAAGGTTTGTGGGGAACATAGGCCAAGGGGAGCCAGCCTTTAAAGGATAGGTTGGATGCTGACAGGTATGGAGAAAAGAGACGCATGAGCTGAAAGACAGGTTAGGGCCATATTGTGGCTGCCTTGTGTGCACACCAGGCAGAGGAGGCTTTACTTAGGAGCTTTGGAAGGTTCTAGAGCAGTGAAGGTTTTGGAAGGTTTGAGCGGTAGTTGAGGAGTAGTGACGTGGTACTGGTATGAAGTATGGGTTGGGTATTTTCAGACTTGGGGAAGATTGGTACCACTGAGTGGAAGGGAAGATAAAATTAGGAAAAAATGTAGAAATAGCCTGTGGAGCTTAGCAGTTGAATGCTTATCGCCCTCAGCTCAGGTTAAAAGTGGTGCGTCTGGTGTGATCCTCCTGGACCATGAACCGGAGGGGTGCAGTAGGTGAAAGGAGGAGTTTGGTCTGTAGCATTGAGATGCCAGGGGCCCATCCAAGTGGAAAGATAGTCAGCAGACAATAGGAAATGCAGAGCTGGAGCTGGAGCCAGGCTGCTGTCACCTAGTCCTAGAGGTGGCGCCAGGGGAGAAAACGTGGGGGGTGAGTAGAGAGAAATATGAGACCCTCAAAGAACAAGTGATTTAAATTTTTATTTTCCTCCTTGAATTAAAAAAAATGGGCCTGGGAATAGCTCAGTGGTAGAGCACTTTCCTAGCATGTGAGAGGCCCTGGGTTACATCCTCAGCACCAGGAAAATAAATGAATAATAAATCCATCAAGTGCTATTAACAGAAAAAGGTAGCTCACATCTAGATTGGTGTTTGCCTGCATTTCTACCCACTAAAAAGGTTCCTGAATGTAAGGAAAGTTGTCATGCTCAACAGTATTATCAAACCATGGTAATTTTGATTTTCATAATAATGTCATCTTACACTTTTAGATAATTGATTTTCCCACATAGGTATGTTGTTTTCAACTGTTTTCCTAATGAATTTTAAAGCAGAACTAGTTTTACAGTTCTAAGGAACCAGATAAAATTTAAAACACTGCACCAGTCAAATTTCACTTGAGCAGAGGTTGGCTGAATTGATTGGTTACCTCAGACACACACACACACACACACACACACACACACACACACACAGTATACAGGCTGAATACTAGGTTTTTAGAGAGGTGGGAAGAGTTTCAAGTGGTTTCATACCCTCAGTTTATAATCTGAAGGACAAATTATTTTTTGGAAAGTTTCCTTCTAAACCTATGGCACATTGCACTTTTTGGGTCTACCGTTTGAAGTTATTTTCCACAAAAAGAGAAGATGGCAATTATATTGCCCGTCTTGCTTCTCCCATGCAGGCAAGTAGGAAGTTCGGACAGTTTCATAACATGGCCCATTCACAATTCCCCATTGAAATTTAGAGGCAGGTCACCTTCTATGAATACACAAAGACACTATTGTGGTCAGAAGTGAGCTGGCTTGGTGAACACAATTCTTTTTATACTAAAAAAAAAATTTTTTTTCTTAAGAAAGCTAACAAGTAGGTGATGGAAACAATGAATAAAAAATAACTTTTTCTAGAACATATAAATAATTTTAAGTGACCATTGAAATGTAAGCTTAGCATTCCAAGGCAATCGCAGCAGAGGCGAGAGTTACACAATCCTTCTGTTGAAAGCTAAGATTTAGATGGCATTAGGAGGCTGACACACAGTAATTACTAGTAGTACTTGTTGGCTGGGCCTCCAGAATCCCCTGCAGCATTTTCCTGTAATCTGGATGAACAATCTCCCAACGTGTGCTTTCAAACTACTTAAATACCATATTCTTCTTCCTATCTTGCCTTTCATTTTTATATTACCACAGATACTTTCCCTATAGTCTTGCCAGTGCTTGTAGAATGCTTAGAAAAAGCATGATAAACCACTGGGCTAAGTACACAGAGGAGAGGCTGGCCATGTTTAAAATTGGTTTCTAAATATTTTAGAGCTTTACTTGATGGTAAATAACACGTTTGCTTTACTTCAGGTCTAAAAACCAGACCTCAAAAGACCTCGTCATTTCTATTTCTTAAATGATAGAATTTTTTTTATCTTGTATCTTTGAGAGACTGATTTAAGGGAAAATAATACTTGGCTATATGAAATGTTTTCAGCCTATCATAAAATCTGCCTAGTGCATCAAAACAGCTAATTTGGGGAGAATAAAATGCAGAGAATCAGTAATCGGGACACATCCTCCTTTGTCACTGAAATCTCTAACCTAACCAGTAGAACAGTACTATCTCCATCCACATTCCTTTTTAATTTGAAAAAAAAAATACTTGCAGAGTATGGTGTGTGTGTGTGTGTGTGTGTGTGTGTGTGTGTGTGTTTAGATTTTTAGTTTAAAAGACCGTCTACCTAATACACCGTCTACTCAGTTGATACTGATGGTAACAAAGATGGTATTGTACAATCACCCATTCAACAAACATTCATTTATTGGGCACCTACTAATGTTTCAGGTACCTATGATTAAAATACAATTGGGACACAGCTTCCGATCCTGAGATCACCTCTAGTAGGTGGTGACAGATTTGTAAATAATTGGTTTTTGGTTGCTGAACAATAAATTAAAAAAAAAAAAACTTGTGCATCCCCTGCCCCCATCAGACTTGTGCGAGTCCCCTTCCTGGCATCCTTGGCCCGGAGCTCAGCACAAGCACTTGGTAGTGTGTAAATAGTGAGCGAGTGAGAACTTGGTACGCGGTGTGCGTATATACATCCAAGAGGGTCAGTGCTCTACAGGTAGTTGACAGTGTCATCGTGTCTACGGACAAAAGGCCTGAGTTTATTGTAAATGAATGTGCCTATCTGAAGACCACAGGGTTTGATGTTAATTAGCGCTTGGGATGTAACAATATTAAAAGTAAAATTAATAAGCAGCTGCAGGGACTCCAGACCTATAACATCTGACAAGGGAGGGGGCTCCTTAAGTTTAGGAACTACTAGTTTAGGAAAAAATGTACCTCGCCTTTGTAATCCATGCCTTGCAGGGAGGCAAGAATTCTCACTCACAAAGGAGAATGAGAAGAATGCACCTTTAAGTTTGTCTTTTAAAGGGAGGGAGGAAGCTGTCCCGGGCTGCCACTGAAGCTGGTAATCTTGCAGAACTTGATTTTCACAGGATCATGGAAATTACAAGTCTTCGTATATGACGATTTCTTTTTTGAGCAAGTAATAACTGAAGAATATGTCTTCTGTGGCCAACCCTGAAATGCAGAGTCCACATGAATGCTAGGCTGTGGGGGAAGCAGGCGCCAGTTCTGTGGAATCTCGCCTGAGTGTTGGGTTTAGTGACTATAGAAGCTCTGCAGGGTGAAGTACTATAATTTGTTAGATCACTTTCTTGGCTTGGGAAAAATAAGCGCGTCTCACCTGCGCTTCGTGCTCAGGACGACCACACCTGAGAAGACCGGGTGAGTGGGTTCTTGGGACAGTGCGCTTGGGACCGTCAGCGGGGTTTCTTCTGTAGCTCTCAGGCTTTTCTGACAGTGCATTGTTTCTTATTCAGTGAAAACATTTCAGGTCTTGGGTTGTTATTTACCAAAAAAATCCCATATATGCACATACATATATAAAATTTCGTATCCACGTTGAAGTACCCTCATGAGGAGAATTAAGTGAAAGCCTACAACTAAATTTTTCTGTTCCACACCCCCTCCCAAACCCTCTATCAACCTGTTCATGCTATAATGTAGACTGTCCTTATAGACGCATTTCTGAATTGTTTCCTTTCCTCTCCCATCTCCTCTCCACGCCCACTAGGGAATGAAAGCTGCTGGTTCACGTAAAAGTCCCCGGGCTTCTCAGACTTGGAGACATCGCAGAGCCAGGCACAATGTCAACAGCGGGAGTTGCTGCTCAGGAGATTAGAGTCCCGTTGAAAACTGGATTTCTCCATAATGGCCAGGCCATGGGGAATATGAAGACCTGCTGGGGCAGTCGTCGTGGCTTTGAAAAGTAAGTCGAGAAGCAGTGCCACTGTGCTTGGTGTAGATACATGAATTGCAGCCATAATCGCCGCCTGCTCATGACCGTGCTGTTTTCCTTTCCTTTCAGTAACTTTTTAAATATCGACCCAATAGCCATGGCCTACAGTCTGAACCCTCCTGCTCAGGAGCGCCTAACATCTCTTGGTATGTATTCTGAAATCCCGGGGAAGCTGGCCGCCAAGAGGAAGTTGGCAGTCTGATTGGTATTGGCTTGTCCTCCAGCATTATTTTTTAAACGAGGAAACCTGAACCATTTCCAACAATAGTCTGACCCCTAGTGGCAGCAGATTCTGCGGATAATTGTGTATTTCTCCACCTGTTGTACTCTACTGCCTTTATCATCAGTCACAGACTCCTAAAGAGAACTATATTTGTAGCAGTGTGATCTTTGAAAGTCAAAAATTAGTTCTCTCCAGCCATGATGCATATTTAACCTTTAGAAACTTAGAAAGAATGCCAGGCATGGTGGTGCATGCTTGTAATCCCAGTTCTTGGGAGGCTGAGACAGGAGGATCGCAGGTTCACAGCCAGCCTCAGCAACTTAGGCCCTCCACAACTTAGAGAAACCCTGTTTCAAAATAAAAAATAAAGCCGGGCATGGTGGCGCACGCTTGTAATCCCAGTACTTGGGAGGCTGAGACCAGAGGATCCGGGTTCGCGGCCAGCCTCATCTACTTAGTGAGGCCCTCTGCAACTCAGTGAGACCCTGTTTCAAAATAAAGAATAAAAAATAGGGCTGGGGGGGTAGCTCAGCGGTAGAATGCCCCTGGGTTCAATCCCCAGTACCGCAAAAAAAATAAATAAAAATAAAAAATAAAAGGGGCTGGAGGTGTAGCTCAGAGGTAGAATAACCCTGGGGTCCATCCCCAGTACCACACACAAAAAAAAATAGAAACTTAGGATGAGCTATCTTTATTAGTAGTACTGAATGCATGTTCAAAAGCAATCGGAAGCAGTATATATTAATCAAAACTTAGAAAATTGTGCCCGTCTAGCACTGTCAGTGTGAACATTGTGTTCCTTAGTGTTTGTGGACTGCTTATCGGGTGGCTACGTTGCCAGTGAGTCCCTTCACTCAGCATCATGACGTGCTGGCAGCGAGGACCTCTCTTATCTCACTCGTGCCGGCGTGCCTGGTATTGTCGCATGTCTTAAATGGCAGAGCTGGTGTGGCATGGTACTCATGTAAATTATATGCTGCTCATCTTCTGCGAATTTTGCACACGTCACAAAACCTGCTGAGATGTGTGGGTGTGCGCCGTGCACATGTCTGAGGAAGATGGAAGAGATAATTTGTTCTTTGAACCAGATCACGTGCGCGCTCCATCTTCTGGTGTAATTACACCCGTGGTGGCTGCAGGGGTGTTCTCAGGGTTGGCAGGCAGGCACTTCCTTCACTTGGAGAGCTGGAGGAGCGCAGGGACCCAGGGCTCTGTCCCCCACGGGGAAGCGGTTATCGATGTTTATGAACATCCCTTGTTCGTTCTAGGGCACAGTTCACAGTCTGCTCCGATGAATGGCCACTTCTCTGCGGAAAATGGTCCATCACAAACGTCCAGCTTGCCCCCTCTCATCATTCCCCCCAGCGAAAGCTTGGGACAGCACGAGGAAGATCAAGTTGTGTGTGGCTTCAAGAAGCTCTCGGTGAATGGGGTCTGTGCCTCCACTCCTCCACTGACGCCCGTCAAACACTGCGCTCCCCTCTTCCCCTGCCCCGCGCTCTGTGAGCGGGGCTCTCGGCCCCTCCCGCCGCTGCCCATCTCTGAGGACCTCTCTCTGGACGAGACGGACTGTGAGGTAGAATTCCTCACTAGCTCAGACACAGACTTCCTTTTAGAGGACTGTGCGCTTTCTGATTTCAAATACGACGTTCCAGGCAGGCGAAGCTTCCGTGGGTGTGGGCAGATCAACTATGCATATTTTGACACCCCAGCCGTCTCTGTAGCAGATCTCAGCTGCGCATCTGACCAAAATGGAGGCATTCCAAGTCCCAATCCTCCTCCACCTCAAACCCACCGCAGACTAAGAAGGTCTCACTCGGGACCAGCCGGATCCTTTAACAAACCAGCCATACGCATATCCAGCTACATACAGAGAGCGTCTCCTAACTCTGATGAAGACAAACCCGAGGTTCCCCCCAGGGTTCCCATACCTCCCAGGCCAGTAAAGCCAGATTATAGAAGGTGGTCGGCAGAAGTGACTTCCAGCACCTACAGCGATGAAGACAGGCCCCCCAAAGTCCCACCAAGAGAACCTTTGTCACGAAGTAACTCCCGCACGCCCAGTCCTAAAAGCCTTCCGTCTTACCTCAATGGGGTCATGCCCCCAACACAGAGCTTTGCCCCCGACCCCAAGTACGTGAGCAGCAAAGCCCTGCAGAGACAGCACAGCGAAGGGTCTTCCAACAGGGTTCCGTGCATTCTGCCCATCATTGAGAACGGGAAGAAGATCAGCTCGACGCACTATTACCTCCTACCTGAGAGGCCGCCGTACCTGGACAAGTACGAAAAGTTTTTTAGGGAAGCCGAAGAAACAAACCCAGGCTCCCAGATCCAGCCGTTACCCGCCGACTGCAGTCTGGTTTCCACCGTAGAAAAGCTGGACTCCAAGACCAAAACAGACACGGGCGGCTCCATGAAGCGCAAGCACTTGTCCTACGTGGTTTCTCCCTAGACTCGGGGTCACGTTCCGCAGAAGGGTCACGGGAGCGGGCGGTTCTGTTTCCAGTGTGGTGGAGGCTCACAGAACAATCGGTCAGATTGCGAGATGAACTAGCTAAACTCTTAACAAGAAAGGGTTAGAGCAGCTGTGAGGTGCTATTGTGCTGAGAATTCCTGATTTTGTTAACATTGGAGGAAAAAGTTTATTCAAGTCTATAATTTAAAGATGTGATAGCAGGGAGGGAAGGATGGGGAAACTTTTATATATGCATACATTATATACCTATGTATAAATTTGTGGTATAACCGTAGACCATAGCTGCAGGTTAACCGATTAGTTACTATCTTAGAGTAATATATATCAAAATAATAAAAACTCAAGCTGGAGGAATGGCTCCTGAGAGACTGAAAATTGAGCACGTGGAAGGGAAAACCCAGTATTGTTCAGATCAGAGTCAGAAACGATTTCGGCTTAGTAAGTTTGGAGCCTGCTACATTCTGTTGGGTTTCTTTTTGCGAGCAGCCTTCTCCGTGGGGGGCCGGGCGTGCGCACGGGCTTCCGTGCCTCTACCTGCCTGGTTTCACACCCACCCCAGGCCCCTACTTCCAGATTTCATTTTTTGTCTTGTTGAGGGATAGCAGTTTATTCGGCAACCATATTATCTATACATGTCCTCACATCTTGAAAAATGAAAAGATAAGAGAATGAGTAAATAGTGTTTCCTTACAACTCCTGCTTTCTCCCACCCACTGAAACGGCCTGTTTCGGCACGGGCCTGTGGTCGGCGGGGTAGGACAGTCGGACGGCAAGGCTCACCAGCCAGTGTTTAGGGTGTCAGTTCTAAAAGCAACAGAGCGTTAGCTATGTGATTGAGAATTGTGTGGGGATGTGTGTTGTGGTTTTTGTTTTTGTTTTTTTTTAGACTGTATTAATAAACAAATACAACACAAGCTGGCCTTGTGTTGCTGGTTCCTATTCAGTATTTCCTGGGGATTGTTTGCTTTTAAAGTAAAACACTTCTGACCAATAACACGCATGTCTTAATGCCAGAGGTCATGTCAGCATCTTCCTGCTTTGAAGCTCTCGCAGCTGGCTGCTTCACTGCCTCTAGACCAGTGAGACACAGAGCCTGTGTTCCTCTCTTACATCCTCTGATGCGTTTGTCTTATGTCAATAAGCACAAAAGAGAAGGTGCTCGCTAACAGAGCAACTTGACTGCGTTGTTCTCATAACAGTTAAACAAGCTGTTTACAGTTTAAACTGCTGAATGATATTTGAGCTATTTAAAGCTTATTATATTTTAGTATGAACTAAATGAAGGTTAAAACATGCTTTAGAAAAATGCACTGATTTCTGCATTATGTGTACAGTATTGGACAAAGGATTTTATTCATTTTGTTGCATTATTTTGAATATTGTCTTTTCATTTTAATAAAGTTATAATACTTATTTATGACACCATTAATAATGTTTCTTGCCTAAACTCTTATAAAAATGTCTCAAGCAATTTGACAGATTTATCATTTTTAAACACGAGGGAAGAATCTTTTGAAGTTTAATATACATTGAAATGTACTGTCTTTTTTTTTTTTTTAGTACTGGGCATTGAACCCAGGGGCATTCTACCTCTGAGCTACACCCCCGCTCTATTTTATTTTTATTTTGAAACAGGGTCTCACTAGGTTGATGAGAGTCTTACTACTTGCTGAGGCTGTCCTCAAACCTGTGATCCTCCTGTCTCAGCCTCCTAAGTACTGGGATTGTAAGCATACGCCACCATGCCCAGCTTACTGTCATTTTTTAAAGTGACAGTTTGAGCAACTTTCAATTATAAAAGTGTATAGTGAACATGAACTGCTTGTATTTACCTGTAACAGTGACGAAATTGAACTCGATTCTGGTGTTACTATCAAAACAGCTGTACCCAGTGGTGCCTGGGCTGCGGGCCCCACGTGAAGGAGAGCGTAGCAGAAGGACCAGCGCTGTCCCTCAGACTGGATCTGACTTATGTTGAGTCTTAGGACTAGGTCTGGATTGCCCCAGGCCCGTTAGAAACCTTTGCTCCTTGCTTGTTTTTTATTTTTATTTATTTATTTATTATTTTTATGTGGTACTGTGGATTGAACTCGGGAGCATTCTACCTCCAAGCTACACCCCCAGCCCTATTTTTTAATCTTTATTTTGAAACAGGGTGTCACTAAGTTGCAGAGGGCCTCACTAAGTAGCTGAGGCTGGCCGCAAACCCAGGTCCTTCAGTCTCAGCCTCCCAAGTACCGGGATTACATGTGTGCGCCACCACGCCCGGCTTTGCTCCTTGCTTGTTTGAGGCCGCCCAAGGAATCATCTGCCCAGCCTGGTGGAGGCAGCCCACTGAGCTGTGCCACAGAGCCCTTTGCCTCCTCTGCTTCCCATCCTCCACCTAGTTACGTCTTTCCTGCCCTTGACACCCCGGGTTCCTTTGTTTCCTGGGTGACAGTGGTGCCCTAACCAGGCACCTGCAGCACACATGTCACGCGTCTCAGCTGAGTGAGGACACAGCAAAGTGTGGTGGCACACACTTGTAACCCCAGTACTTGGGAGACTGAGACAGGAGGATGGCAGCCTCGGCTACTTAAGTTGTATGAGGTCTTCCACAACTTAGACCCTATTTCAAAATAAAAAATAAAATAGAGCTGGGGGTGTAGCTCAGAGGTAGAATGCCCCAGGTTCCATCTCCAGTACCAAAAAAAAAAAAAGGACACCACTCAGGTGGCTTGGGCCAGAGCCCCACTCCGCCTGTTTCTGAGCCTGTGGTGGGCAGATTACTTACGATCTCTGCCTGTTCCTTGTTGGTAGAGCGGGGTGTGTTTTGTGACAACTGCATATAAACTGCGCTTCCTGGCACGTAGCGAGGGCCCAGTGCTTGAGGCTTGTTCCCGTGGTCCTCTGCAAGGCGGGGCATCTCCAGCATCTTACAGATGAACTCGCGGGCCTTGGCAGTCTCTCGGCACACTTGCTTGTTGAGTACTAGCCGTGTGCTGGGTCCCGGGGAGAGACACCCCCCAGCACGGATGGACTTTCAATCCGTACAGGACTATAACTTAGGATAAGTGTTAGAGAGGAACCGAGCAGTAGGCTGACCGGTGAAGAGCAGGGCTGAAGGGCTGTGGCCCAGAACTGAGACCTGAGCGTCAGGCAGTGGAGACGGAGAGAAACGGGACTAGGGACCGAGGTTCCAGACCACAGAGGTGGGGTGCTCTCTGAGGCAGGACTTGGTGCCCAGTGCTCGTCCTGGTGCCCAGCGCTGCCCGACACAGGCACAGTAAATCCTCGAGGGCTGGATGTCTAGACAGTACGCCCCTGCTCCTGCTTCATCTTCACCTCATAGTTTTGGCCTCCTTCTCCCCCATGACCTGCCCTTTTTCTTGGGGGTTAATATCTTTTGTTAGTTCCATCTTTGTTTCCCTCTTATCTTTGTGTTTTTCCTTGATTTTGTAAGAATATACATTTTTGGTAGTTTTTCTTAGCCAAACAAACATACCCAGCCGCCATGCCGATGGCACAGCGTTGGAACAGTCCAGAGCGCCATCTGCCCGCCCGCCCCCCAGCCAGCACACCCAGCAGCCTGGGTTCTAAAGCGTTCCCGCGGCTTAGGCCAACGCCGGCCCTCTGCTGCTGCTAAGACGGGTCCCTAGAGGAAAGCTGCTCCGCGACCTGCTGCCTCGTCCACGGTCGAGTTAGCGCTCAAGGACTGATAGTAGCTGGTAACAAGATACTAGCCTATGGTTAGGAAGACGAGGCTCAGTTTCCACGTCTCAGGGTTTTGTGTGTTTTTTTTTTTTTTTGCATTACTGGGGATTGAACCCAGGGGCATTATTCTACCTCCAAGCTACACCCCCAGCCCTATTTTTATTCTTTCTTTCTTTTTATTTATTTATTTATTTATTTATTTATTTTTTTGCAGTACTGGGGATTGAACCTAGGGGCATTCTACCTCCAAGCTACACCCCTAGCCCTATTTTTTATTCTTTACTTTGAAACAGGGTCTTACTAGGTTGCTGAGAGCCTTGCTACGTTGCCCAGGCTAGCCGCGAACCTGCGATCCTCCTGTCTCAGCCTCTCAAGTACTGGGATTACAAGTGTGCGCCACCACGCCCAGCTCCCACCTCTCACTTGCTCTATGAAGAAATCATTCAGCCTCCCCGGGCCCCCATTCCTCCTCAGTACACGTGAGCCCGTGCCAGAACACTACACAGTACTGCGGAGATCTCAAGGACTGGTGGTTGGGTACCTTCCGTGGCAGGAAGAAGTCAAGGTCAAGAGAGCGCTTCTGTAAACCCGCTCCAAACACTGTTCGTCGTCGCTTTACCTCAGCTCCTACACTGCAGCAAGTGGTACCTGTCCTCTTATTTTTGTTAAATCCCAAAACCGTGCTAGTGGAAGCTAATACTGTTTGTAGCTTCTTTCTTTCTAACTCTTAACAGGTTGATCTTAACTATGTCATGGCAAGGAGGAATTGTCTTTTTTCCTTTGTTTGTTTGGGTTCTGGGGATTGAATCCAGGAATGCTCTATCACTGAGCCACACCCCCAGCCCTTTTTATTTTTTATAGTAGGGAATTTTACCTCTGAGCTACACCCCCAGGCCTTTTTATTTTTTTATAGTATGGAATTTTACCTCTGAGCTACATCCCCAGCCCTTTTTATTTTTTGATACTGGGGAATTCTACCTCTGAACTATATCCCCAGCACTTTTATTTTTTTATTTTATTTTATTTATTTATTTATTTATTTTTGCGGTACCGGGGATTGAACGCAGGGGCGTTCTACCTCCGCGCTACACCCCCGGCCCTATTTTTTATACTTTATTTTGAAACCGGGTCTCACGAAGTTGCGGAGGGCCTCACTAAGGAGAGAGAGAGAGAAAGAAAGAGAGAGAGAGAGACAGAGAGAGAGAGAGACCCAGCACTTTTTATTTTCATTTTGAAACAAGTTCTCACTAAGTTGCTGAGAGTCTAAGTTGCTGAGGCTGGCTTGAACCTATAATCCTCCTGTCTCAGCCTCCCAAGTACTAGGATTACAGGCATGAGGAAGAATTTTCTTTTTTTTTTTTTATGGCACTGGGGATTGAACCCAAGGGCTTTCTACCTCTGAGCTACACCCCCAGCCCTATTTTATTTTTATTTTGAAACAGGGTCTCGCTAGGTTAATTAGTCTATTTGCTGAGGCTGTCCTCGAACCTGCAATCCTCCTGTCTCAGCCTCCCAAGTACTGGAATTACAGGCGTGCACCACCATGCCCAGCTGGAATTTTCTTTAATAGGGTGTTTCTTCATTGCTAGGGGTCTTATTTTTTTTAAAAAAAAAAGGCCCCATGGAATCTTCTAGAACAACTCATAGTTAATTAGGAGAAAGAGAACCATATCCATATGTCTAACTAGTTTAAGAATAAAAAAAATCTGTACCTTTTTGTTCTGATGGTGCTGCTGGTGACTGAACCCAGGCTTCATGCATGCTAAGCAGTTGCTGTGCCACCAGACGATACCCCAGAACAAGAATCCAAATATATTTTACACTATTCTCTATTTGGGTTCTTAGTTTCAACACATAATTAATAGTCTAGAATATATTGGAGCTTTTTCTTAAAAATAACTAAAGTTTGTAGCACAGTCATTTCATACATAGGGTCTCTTTAACATTTTATCTTGAAATAATTATAGACACGCAAGAAGTTTCAAGAATAGGAAAGGTTTATCGGGTGTGATGGTACATGCCTATAATCCCAGTACTTGGGAGGCTGAGACGGGAGGATCGCAGGTTCAAAGCCAACCTCAGCAATTTAGTGAGGAGGCCCTTGGCAACTTAGAGAGACTCAGCAATTTAGCGAGCCTCTGTTTCAAAATAAAAAAAAAAATAGTACTGGGGGTGTAGCTTGGAGGTAGAATGCTCCTGGGTTCCATCCCCAGCACCACAAAAAAAAAAAAAGAAAAAAGTAGGAAAGATCCCCTGTAACTATTACTCAGATTTCCCCAATGATAACATAGAATTATCAAAACTAGGAAACCGACTTTAGCACAATACTCATATGGTATTTTATTTAGGAAAAAGTTACTATCAGTATGAACTTTGGTCCTACCTTTTTTTGTGTGTGTGTGTGGTACTGGGGATTGAACCCAGGGGCATTCTACCTCCAAGCTACACCCCCAGCCCTACTTTTTATTCTTTAACTTGAAACATGGTCTCACTAAGTTGCAGAGGGCCTCACTAAGCAGCTGAGGCTGGCCGTGAACCTTCGATCCTCCTGTCTCAGCCTCCCAAGTACTGGGATTACAAGCATGAGCCACCACAACCGGCTCTACCTTTTCAAATTAATTTGGAAATTAATTATGGCAATCTGCTAGGCATCTGTAAAAACCTAAGAAAACTTTTAAAACGATGTGTCATGTAGCTGGGAGTGGTGGCGCACGCTTGTAATCCCAGTACTTGGGAGGCTGAGACTGGAGGATCCAGGTTCACAGCCAGCCTCAGCTATATAGTGAGGCCCTCTGCAACTTAGACCCTGTTTCCAAATAAAAGAATAAACAATAGGGCTGGAGGTGCAGCCTGGAGGTAGAATGCCCCTGGGTTCAATCCTCGGTACTGCCAAAAAAAAATAAATAAAGATGTCATGTAAGCATACATGCTGCTCATCGTACTGGAGAAGATGAAACCACCGTGTGTTTCTGCAGGGCTGCTTCGTGTCGGCTCTAGGACAGACTGGGTTTTTCCTTTAAAGGCTTCCAACTAGCCACAGCTTTGAGGTTTCACCTTTTTTCATCTGAAACATATGATAAATCAGGAGGCGAATGTGTTAATTTGTAATCCAATCCTAAAACTTTGAGGTACTCTGGTCCTTAAGAAACTAAATTCTCCCGGGCGTGGTGGCACATGTTTGTAATCCCAGTACTTGGGAGGCTGAGACAGGAAGATTGCAGGTTCGCGGCCAGCCTCAGCTACTTAGGCCCTCAGCAACTTAGTGAGACCCTGTTTCAAAATAAAGAATAAAAAATAGGGATGGGGGTGCAGCCTGGAGGTAGAATGCCCCTGGGTTCAATCCCCGGTACTGCCAAAAAAAAAGAAAAAGAAACAGTTCTGTTCAAAGTAAAATGCACTCAGGAACGTGTTGTCTTTGCAGACTAGGTCATTTGACAGAATGCCTCACACTCTCCCTACATGTGAATCAGACAGCTCTTGAGAGAACTTTGGGGGCTCCATCTGGGTAAAGGCTGGGGGGGGATACAGTTTGGTAGGAGGTTCCGACCTGTCCCCACTTGGCCTCTGCTTTGACTCCTCGTAACCACGCGGAATGATAGGATTTCGGCACGTCTGACGTAATTCGACTGTGGTAAAGGTGTGAGTTTTCTTGCTTTTCACCTGAATGTGTGGAACTTCAAGATCGTTCTACCTCAGCCCCTAGGAATCTGCTCCCGCGGCACGTTTAAACAAGCTCCCCCTCCGCTTTCAAGTTATCTGCCCGGAATTCAGAGCAGCAAACATACTTGTGTATGTTCTTCTCTGCCTGAGCAAATATTTTACATCAAAGCAGCCCGGTAGCTGTGCTCCGTCCCTCAGTGTCCTCTGCCACATGGCCGCCGTGGGGTTTGGGTGTGGGGCCGGGGCTCGGGAAGGGATGGGAAGGAATCTGTTCTAACTACGAGTTTGCACCTGTCTCGGGAAGAGCTGCCGTCGGGCTCCGGGCCCAGCGCCTCTCAGGCCGTCACCGTCACCCCGTGAGTCCAGACACCCACCAGGAACCAAGCGAGGAAACCTGTAGCAAGTTCGCCAACATGGCATCCACCGAGATACATAAATTTGCTCTTTTTTCCCTAATCGGGCAAGTTGTCAACACTAAGGAGCCAGGCCTTAGGACTGCGCAGGACTTGGGGCTCTTGCACAGAGAGGCAGCGCCTTCATTCCTTGGGAATAACTTTGGCTCTACGTCAACACATAGCTAACTCACATGCGTCGTGCGTATTTCTTCATCTTACAGTCATGAGGGTTTAACCCGGTGCCTTCGCCCGGCGCTGTGTGACTCTCGCACACTCCCCTCTTGTGTAAGCTGGGAGAGCAGAGGCCTCCGGCCCAAGCGCCAGGCCTTCCTCGGGCCCAGCAGGCAGGAAGCTGGACTTTGTATATTTTGAATTCCTGGCTGTCCTAACGTTCTTGGATGAACCAGCGTCCTTGTACACAGTGTTTCTACTCTGTAATTGATCAAAGTTCTTGGCTGAGTGGGAGCCGGTTGACAGTTCCTGCAGCCGGTGAGTAATGGGAGCCGGGCTCTCCAGCTCAGGCCGCAGAGGCAACTCAGAGTCCCCACGGCAGCTCCCACACAGGACAAGACTTGTCTGCGCACCGCCTCTCCCAGCCCGGAGCCTCTAATTACACGTCTGCTGTTTGCAGGAGCCCAGGTGGCCTGCGCGAGGGAGCCCTGAACACGGCACGCCTCGCTTCTCACTGCCAGCTCAGAGGCACCTCAGAGCCCCGGTGTGCCACCTCAACGCCAGTCGTAATGCCCACGTACCAAAGAAAAGAGGATTCCATTTAATCACGCAGTTCTTTCTTAAATCATAGCCGCAGTTTTATCTCCCTGTAAACGTAGCAAGCTCTTTTCTGTTTTTTGTTTGATTTTTTGTTGTTGTTGTTGTTGTTCTGGGTACTGAACCCAGGGGCATCCTACCTCTGAGCTACACCCAAAACCCTATTTTATTTTTTATTATGGAACAGGGTCTCACTAAATTGTGGAGGATCTCGGTAGGTTGCTGAGGCTGGCCTCGAACCTGTGGTCCTTCTGACTTAGCCTCCCAAGGACTGTGATTTTATATCACAACTTTCCATGTGCCCTCTGGGTACAGGCAGAAACGCCTCGGTACAGCGAGAGATGTTGGGTGGTGTGTTTTCCTGCGCACAATGTAGCTTTGTCTTGGGAGGTGTCTCCGGTGACAGAGCTCTGGCTGATTGGACTTGCTTACAGGTGTCTCTCACAGTGTGACCAGCTCCCAGTTGTCAGAAACTTTCTGTGTGCCAAGAACTCAAGAACTGTGTCGTGGCATGAGGATCGGCCTTAGAACCAAAAGATCCCATTTAAAGGGAACGGTAGGGCTGGCCTGTGGCTCCACGGTAGTGTGCATGCTCAGCAGACGGTGAGGCTCTGGGTTCATTTCCCAGCACCAAAAAAATTTTTAAACTGTGTGTGTGTGATGGGGGGAGACACTTGTACATGCAGAATGGAGCAAGAAGAAGTCACTAGCCCCCAAACCGCCCCGGCCCTGGTGGTGAGAGGCGTACTGATGATGCACGCCGAGCTGTGGGGCAAGTAAACACAGTATTTGTTGATCCTGTCAAGAACATCAGCTGTGTAGGAGGATTTTGAGGACAGCAGCCAGAAACCTGTTTTTGTTTTTGAACTGACTTTTTTTTTTCTTCCAAACTTAGTTGATGCTGAATCGGTTCAATGGTCCCTTTTGTGACCATCGGTAGACTTTTTAACAAGAGATTGCTGTCTGTCATCTGGCAAGATGAGACTGATAAGAATGTTGTAGAGAAACTAATGTACCCAACTGAAATGTTCATTGAAAAATTTCCCTTCTTTAAAAAAAAAATCACCAGTGGGCAACTTCTATTCATGTGATTTTTTCCCCCTTAAATTGCATTCTTAAAGATGCTGTATATTTGCCGGGCGCGGTGGCGCACACTTGTAATCTCAGTACTTGGGAGGCTGAGACAGGAGGATATGGGTTTGAGGCCAGCCTCAGCTACTTAGTGAGGCCCTCTGCAACTTAGTGAGACCCTGTTTCAAAATCAAAAATAAAGTAGGGCTGGGGGTGTGGCTCAGAGGTAGACAGAGGTAGAAGAATGCCCGTGGGTTCAATCCCCAGTACCACACACACACACACACAAAAAGTTGTATATTCCGTCAGCATAAAAAGTCACTTTGTGGAAAGTTTTCTCTGAACAGCCCTGGTACAGGCAAGAAGAGGTATTACCACCCAGCCGGCATGCGTTATAACTCCGTCCTTGGTTGATCCCCACCCAAATGCCCATTTCCATCTATACAAACTCATATTATTCTTTCTGAATCATCCCTACATGCCACACCCTCAGTTGCACATAAAACTCTGCTGTGTTATGTATACATCGGTGTGTACCAAAGCAAGTCGCGGCTCACTTAGAAGTCCATTTCGAGTTCCTGGAATTGTTTATCACCTCACTTCTCCAGAACTGGATCCAGCTAGAAATTTAACAGAAAGGTGTTCTTCGAAAACTTAATAGCCTATTTCTGAGGATGCGTTTTCATCTCCTCCTCTGGTTATAAATCCTGATGTTGGCAGGTCATTTTCCTGGAAGCATGAACCTCAACCAAGACAAACTATGCTATAGTATTTAAAGTGGTGTGGAGCCACGCCTGTAATTCCAGTACTTGGGAGGCTGAGTCAAGAGGATCACAGGTTCAAAGCCAGCCTTAACAATTTAGCAAGGGAGGCCCTCTGCAACTTAGTGAGACCCTGTTTCAAACAAACAAAAATAAAATAGGGTGTCTGGGGGTGTAGCTCGGAGGTAGAATGCCCCTGAGTTCAATCTCTAGTAACACACACACACACACACACACACACAAATGGTACAGAGCAACTATTTTATAGTCCATAGCCAGGGATGTAATAAAATAGGGTAATGGAGCCTGTTTAGGTATGATCTCCTGCTAAACATCTGAAATGAAGAGTAAGCCCATAACTGAGAACTGACAGTGTCAACTGGCGTACCAGGAATTCATGAAAGATAGGAAGCAGATGGGTTTGGTTTAAATGGAGAAATAAGACCACAGGAAAAGGAAGGTTATAACATCTACAGGAAATGACTCCCACAGAAGGCAGCTCAGAGTTCTGAGAAAGCTCTGCACCTATGGAAATAAGGAACAGGAAGGAGCCCCAGGCAGCAGGCAGGACGATTGTCTGGGGCACTTTAGGAGTATCAGCCAGACGGCTTCATCCCTCCCCCACCTCCCTCATGCTAAACTGGGTGAGTCTGTGCCCTAAGCCAGAGTATGGGAACAGAGGCACAGTAAGGCCCTGAGTATCAAGAAATCTGGAATTTCTAGGTGGAATGGAAAGTCCCTCCCATTGAAGGGCACCCATCCCTACTAAACACTCTGTCCAGAAGCACGGTCCTTCCTCTGCCGTGGTTACCAGAGACAAACTTATGTAATCAGAATTTTGATTCATAAGCCGGGCATGGTGGCGCACACCTGTAATCCCAGTACTTGGGAGACTGAGTCAGGAGGATCACAGGTTCGCGGCCAGCCTCAGCTACTTAGTGAGGCCCTCCGCAACTTAGTGTGATCCATAGATAGGCAAGTAGGAATTTTCAAATACAAATATGAGCCCAAAATTAAAAGTTGCAAAGCATTTAAGGCACACTAAGGTGCTTGCAAATGCTTTTGGCTTCCTATTAACACCCCAGTGGGGCTGCACCCCAAACTAAGGGCAAAACAGAAACAAGCCTGGAAGTAAGCTGCCACCAGATCAGGGTCATTCACCAGTAACACCACCGCCTTCTAGGATAAAACTCATCACTCTGTGTGTGTGTGTGTGTGTGTGTGTGTGTGTGTGTGTGTGATGCTGGGGATGGAACCCAGGGGCAGTCTACCGCTAAGCTACACCCTCAGTCCTATTTTATTCTTATTTTGAAACAGGGTCTCGCTAGGTTGATGAGAGTCTCACTACTTGCTGAGGCTGTCCTTGAACCTGCGATCTTCCTATCTCAGTCTCCCAAGTACTGGGATTACAGGCATGTGCCACCACGTCCAGCTAAAATTCATCACTTTTCAGAAGAGGACAGAAGGCTTGTTGTACTACAATAAGGTACAACAAGGTACTATCCGTAAGGTCTAGAATATAAACAAAATGTGTAAGGCATGCAAAGAAGTAGGAAAATGCATCCCTTAATCAAGAAGAAAAGGCTGTCAATAGAAACTGATCCGCAATCCAGATGTGGTGGCGCACACCTGTAATCCCAGTACTTGGGAGACTGAGTCAGGAGGATCACAGGTTCATGGCCAGCCTCGGCTACTTAGTGAGGCCCTCCGCAACTTAGTGAGACCCTGTTTCAAAATAAAGAATAAAAAATAGGGCCGGGGGTGTAGCTCGGAGGTAGAATGCCCCTGGGTTCAATCCCCAGGCACGCGCGCACACACACACACACACCCACACACACACACTCATGAATGTAGGAATGACAGGCCTTGTGGGTGACTTTCAGAAGCAAATAAAAACTCTCTCTAGAAGAATCAACTTCAGCTAGGTGCGGTGACACATGCCCGTAATCCCAGTACTTGAGAGGCTGAGACAAGATCACAAGTTTGAGGCCAGCCTCAGCAATTTAGACAGATCTAGATCAAACTAGCAAGATCCCGTTTCAAAATAAAAAATAAAATAGGGCTGAGGGTTTGGCTCAGAGGCAGAATGCCTCTGGGTTCCATCCCCAGTACCACCAAAAAAAAAAAAAAAAGAAAGAAAAGTAAAGTAAAGAGCTCTTATACACTGTTAAACACTGTCAGTGGAATTGTAAATTAGTAGAACCACTATGGAGATCAGTTTGGAGGTTTCTCAAAAAACTAGAAATGAGCCCGGCATGGTGGCGCACGCCTGTAATCCCAGTACTTGGGAGGCTGAGACCGGAATCCGGATTCGCAGCCAGCCTCAGCTACTTAGTGAGGCCCTCTGCAACTTAGTGAGACCCTGTTTCAAAATAAAGAATAAAAAATAGGGCTGGGGGTGTAGCTCGGAGGTAGGATGCCCCTGGGTTCAATCCCTAGTACCATAAAAAAACCCCAAAAAACTAGAAACGGAATTACCATACGACCCAACTATACCACTTCTAGGTATCTTCCCAAAAGAAATAAAGTCAGAATACTACAATGATACATGTATACCCGTGCCTATAGCAGCACAATTCACAATAGGCAAGTTATGGAACCATCTAGGCGTCCATCAGCAGATGAATGGCTAAAGAGAATGTGGTGTATGCACACAATGGAATTCTACTTAGCCTTAAAGAAGAACAAAATTATGTCCTTTGCAGGAAAATGGATGGAACTAGAGAATGTTCTGCTAAGTGAGATCAGCCGGTCTGAGGTCAAGGGTTACATGTTTTCTCTCGTATATGGAAGTAGAGGCAAGATAGGCAACGTAAGTGACTTCAGATGACCGTGGAGAGAGAGCAGGAGGACAGTAGAAGCGGGTGGGGGAGAGAGGGGGAGGGGAAGAGGAAGGGCTGGCGCAGGAAACAGTTCAAAGAATACTATGGCGAGATTGGAAAGCATTCCCACCAATTTCGCTAACAGGTGTGGGGAGGGCGGCGGCGGCTGGGATGTGGAGGGAGACACACTGAGCTGTGTGCGTGCATATTTGTGTCACACAGAACCTCACTGTGATGCACAACTGCAATGCACTGATAAAATGTTTTTTTTTTTTTGGTGCTGGGGGTTGAACCCAGGGGCATGCTACCTCCGAGCTCCACCCCCAGCCCTATTTTACTTCTTATTTATTTATTTATTTATTTTTGCGGTACCGGGGATTGAACCCAGGGGCGTTCTACCTCC
>PVJS01026489.1:0-26963 GCA_004027185.1 Glis glis
GGTCTCATGAAGTTGCGGAGGGCCTCACTAAGTAGAGAGAGAGAGAGAGATAGAGAGAGAGAGAGAGAGAGAGAGAGAGCTGAGGCTGGCCTCGAACCCGGATCCTCCGGTCTCCGCCTCCCAAAGTACTGGGATTACAAGTGTGCGCCACAACACCCGGCTAATGCCTTTTTCTTAACTTGTGTTGCTGGCAATCCTTGGCATTCCTTGGCTTGAAGATGCATCACTCCAACTCTGTACCTGCATCTGACATGTTAGTCTCTCTTCTGTGTCCATCTCTTCTCTTACTAGGACACCAGTCATGCTGGATCAAAGGTCCACCCGATTCCAGTATGACCTCAGCTAAGATATTCACAATGGACCTCTATTTGTAAATGAAATCACACTCTGAGGTTCTGGAAAGGCACATATTT
Source organism: Glis glis (assembly GCA_004027185.1). Taxonomy (NCBI): domain Eukaryota; kingdom Metazoa; phylum Chordata; class Mammalia; order Rodentia; family Gliridae; genus Glis; species Glis glis. Next base: position 414 of record PVJS01026489.1, read on the forward strand.
TGGAGGGGGCTATTAAAATGAATAACAGATGACATCTGCCTTCAGGAAGGTATGGTTCCCGATGTAGTTGAGGAAATGGGTACGGGAAGTTGTCATGCAAGGAGGTTTGTTCAAGTGCCATGGATACAGGATACTGTGAACACGGGGAGTCAGTTATTGGTTGTGACTACAGGGTAGCCATAGAAGAGTTGGGGACATGCCTGAAGGATGACTAGCATATCAGTTGGCAATACTAGGACAGCTGGGCATTCTGGGCTAGGGGCTAGTCTGAGCAGGCAGTGGGACGTTTGTGCATCTGCATGTGGGGCGCTTGATTGGTTGGGGTCGGGAGTGTATGGCTAGAGGATAACGTGGCTTGTGGGTAGTGGGTGCAGGTACTGCAGTGGGAAGAGATGGAGAATGGAGGAGGGATGAAAGGAGAAGGAGATAAGAAAGGTGATGGGAGCCCCATCATTTATCTCTATGAATGACTGTCACAGGATGGAATCTCTTGAGAGGCAGTGGGAACAGTCAAGGGGAAGGTCAAGGAGAGGCAGGATGACCATTCCTCCAGGGGCTCTCAAAGACGGAAATGTCGCTTTGAGTGGAATATGAGTGAGGAAAAATGTCTAGGCAGTTTTTGCCCGGGGTGCCAAGTTCTGCTCCAGAGAAGAACTGCTTTGAGAGATGATTTCAGGGACCTCCTTAGGAGGAGGTGGAGAGGAGGTGGCTGCTTACATGGTGTTTGATTTCTGAGTCATCAAAAAGGCTCCTTTGCCTCCCAAAATATCTCCTTCATCTAGGCTGCGGGGACTTTTAATTCTACTACTGGAAGTTGGTTTTCCAAGGTTTCCCCCTCTGTTAGAATGTGATGGCCTGTGGAGAGAGGACGTCCATTTATCCTCATCAGTCTGTGGTACCTCTTGAGGAAGGCACACGGAGGGAAAAGGAGACTCAGGGGAGGGAGAGTGAACATAACATACGATGGTCAACTTTGCCAAGTTCACTGGCCCTAAGGACACAGTCCCTCGATCAGGAAAAATCTGTTATGATCCTTGCATTCAGTCCTTTGCTGGTATATGTTAGACAAGGAACAATTGCTTCTGTTGTAAGTTTTATGGCTACAAAACTGTTGTCTATTTGTTTTGTTTTTAAAGGGGCCATAAATCTCACCTCTCCCACAAAATAATTTGCGTGGCAACCTGATTTGTAGCTTGCTTTGGCAAGACCGTGCTGCATATGGTTTGTTTACATATTCTCATGACAGAAGGGCTCTGTGTTTGTCAAGAAGGCTAATGCTAAAATCAGTAGCTCATTTCAGAGGTTTCTTCCTCATTCACATCACATCATAATTCAAGTTGATTGTAGTGAGGGAGAGATGCTCCAGGTAGTCCAGGATCCAGGCTGTTGGTCCACCATCTTCAATATGTAGCCTCATGGTCACATGGGCCTTATCTGGAAGGTGTGCTAGGGGAAAGAGAAAGTACACGTTGGCCTGAAAGTTACATAATTTATCTTATATTCCATTGGTAGGAACTAGTCCCAGGGACCCACACAGATGGAGGGAGACGAGGAAGTATAGTTTAGCTATGCCCAGAAAGAGGAAACGGTCTTGGTGAGTCTCTTACAGGTGCGTCAGAAAGCGTTTATACATTTTCCTTCTGTCTGTGACATACTTGACTCTTGGGGGTTTGTTCTTAAGAAGACAGAGGACTAGAGGGCATAGCCATGACTTGGAAGTGGTCCAGTGTTTAGGATGGTGAAAAGTCATTCAGTCTATTTGGCGAAGAACATTGTCCTTTGGATTTTTGCCTTGTAAGGGAGGACACAGTCTTAATTCAAAGAAATGACTCTGTTTTGTTTGTTGTCTTGCTTATTTGCTTTTTAGTGGAAGTAGGAAAAAGTTAATGGAAATTTCCTTTGGGATTTTGGAATCATCTTAGAATAGGAGTTTTTGGGTCATAAATGGCACGGCTTTTGTGGTATGTTTCAGTACCCTTTGAAGATGAGAGTATGGTAATGTTTGGAGCAGAACGAGGATCCTCTGGTCCACCTCCTCCATTGTTGGGACAAGGGAACTGAGAGGAAATGGAACTGTCTGAACTCGTGGCAAGTTAGTGGCATATGTGGGTCTCACCTCCCATTTTCCAGATTTCTACTCTGCTGTTCTTTTCGCTGTTTCATAGAGAACTAGTATGTGGAGAATAGACCTGGCCTAGTGGTAAGACTAGTGAATGCTAGCCGAAAAGGGAAGAGGCTTGACCAGTGAATCCAGAGGGTTCCACTCCGGTTCCTCAGTTGATCATGTTTAAGTAGATGGTGTGTGATTGTACATTCCCTGGCCTGAGAGAAGTGATGCTGCCTTCCAAGAATTTCTAACTTTCATGAGAAAACAGAGTCTCAATTCTTTAGTCTTGGCAGCTCTTTCTTTAATTCATTGTATTTTTCGACTGCGTTTTGCTTCTAAATACTTTTTTTCTAATTATAAAAGTAATAATAGAGAAATTAGGCATATGTAAGTCTAACAAAAATATGTATAAATACAAATATGGCCTGTAATTCCATAGCTTGACAATGTAGCAATAACTGAATGTTTTTGTGTGTACCCTGACCATTTTCTAACCCATACACGTTTATATGCTTATGTGCAATGGAATGAGATTATGCAACTATGCAATATGAAATATGCAACCCTTAAAAGTTGTCTTAAAATAAGTAATGATATGGAAAGATTCTCATATATATTTGTATACTTTTGTACAATATAATTATCTCTTCATTTGCTTGGAAATAACTAAACAACGAACCAACAAACTAAACAACAAACCAATTAAACAACTACTAAACTTGGTTTAGTAGGAAAAACTAATAGCAATCTTCATTCTATATACTTTGGAATAAAATTATAATTTTAATTTTGAAGGGTTGCATAATATTGCATTTCATGGGAATGCAGTATGCTTAAAATAGCCCAGGTGGGGAGGAGGGAAGGAGTAGCGTCTTTGATCCTTTGGCCTTGACTCTGTCTTCCTCTTCTCCAGGGCATCAGCAGCCTGTTCAGCTCTCTGAAAGTTGTCCGGCTGCTCCGTCTTGGACGAGTGGCCCGTAAGCTGGACCACTACATTGAATATGGAGCTGCTGTGCTGGTTCTGCTGGTGTGTGTGTTTGGGCTGGCTGCACACTGGATGGCCTGCATCTGGTACAGCATTGGGGACTATGAGATCTTTGACGAGGATACCAAGACCATCCGCAACAACAGCTGGCTCTACCAACTGGCAATGGACATTGGCACTCCTTACCAGTTTAATGGGTCTGGTTCAGGGAAGTGGGAAGGTGGCCCCAGCAAGAATTCCGTCTACATCTCCTCGCTGTATTTCACCATGACCAGCCTCACCAGCGTGGGCTTTGGGAACATTGCTCCCTCCACAGACATTGAGAAGATCTTTGCTGTGGCCATCATGATGATTGGCTGTAAGTACCATGGTGCTGGGCTGGGGGCGGGGAGGCAGACTTTTTGGTCATCTCTTCTGTTAGCTGGAAATAGGGCAGTGGCTACTGTGCCAGCAGGATTAGGGTAATATAACTTAAAACAGGGGACAAAAAAATTTTAAGACTAGCTTTATAGTTTTTCTGATTATTAAAGAAGTACATGCTCATTGAAAAACAAATTTAGAAAATACAAAAGAGTACAAAGTCGGACATACAGAGCATCTGTAATTCTACCTTTCAGAGATAACTAGGATTACTTTTTGGTGCCTTACATTACAGACTATTTTCCGTGTATATCTGAACACATAGATATTGATATTTATAAAGTTAAAATGAGGTCATGTTACACGTACAGTTTGGTAATGTTGTCCTGGAAGAGTGAATTGCAGAAGTCTTCCCATGTCAGTTTATTTCTTTTTAATAGAAGGAATACAACATGATTGTTTAATATGCACAATGAAATGATTACTATAGTGAAGTAAATTAGCATATCCATCTTCTCCTCTAGTTGCTTTTCCTTTTGCTTCCCTTTTTTGTTTTGGTAGAATACTCTAAATCTACTCTCAGCAAATTTTGAATATTCATTGCAGTATTAACTATAGTTATGCTTCATGTCAATTCAAATAGAGTTCCTAGATCTGCACAGTCCAATACAGTATGAGAAAAAATATATATGAAAAAGGAATGCAAAACTTCTCATTAGGTATCTTTTATGTTGATTATATGGTGAAATGATAATATTTTAAAATATTGGGTTAAATGAAATATTCCATTAAATTAATCTTCCTTTGTCCTTTTAAAATGTGGCTCCTAGGAAAATTTGAAACCTTATTCCTGATGGGAATTGTTGGACTATATGGATTATATGGATTGTTGGATTATATGATTGTTGGATTATATGGGGACAAAGTAGGGCACAGCTCTACAGCAGGAACAGATTTTATTCTGGATGAAAACTGGGAGGAGGCAGCTGACCGGGAGAGAGAGTCCACGAGAGTCAGAAGCCCCTTCCTTACAGACTAGGGGCCTTTTATGGGGCATTAGGAGGGAGGGAGAGCAGAACCGGTCATGTATTCCTACAATTGGTGAGTTTAACTGCAGGCTAGGACAGGTAGATTTATGGGGCTGGGGGCAGGGGGATGGTTAGGAGCATTTTCCCGCCACTGCTGGAGTAAGATCTTTTGTTCTCAACCTCTTCAGGCCTGGCCTCACAGTCAGACCTCACAGTGCCTACATGGTGGCGCACGCCTGTAATCCCAGTACTTGGCAGGCTGAGACAGGAGGATCGCAGGTTCGCGGCGAGCCTCAGCTACTTAGTGAGGCCCTCTGCAACTTAGTGAGACTCTGTTTCAAAATAAAAAATAAAATAGGGCTGGGGGTGTAGGCTTGGAGCTAGAATACCCCTGGGTTCGATCCCCAGTACCCCCCTCCAAAAAACAAAAAACAAAAAACAAAACCTTACTTCTATTGGACAGCACTAGTCTAGATCAATATTTTTGGTATCTGCTAATAGTTGATTTTTCCAACTCAAAACAACAACAACAAAAACCCACACAAACACATAGAGGGGGAAGAAGCTCTTGTTTAGTTGAGAAGGAATGGACTAAAGGGGTAACTTGCCTGAGTTGAGAAATAACTCTAGTTCTTGAGGCAGGTATTTAAATCTGAGTTAGTTGCCCACTGACCTTTGTGCAGCTGTTGCTGTTGTGGAGTCTGGAAACTACCTTGGGCCGCAAACAATGAACTCCCTTCCTCCAGGGGAATCTTAAGGAGGAAGGCATGTAACTGGCCCAAAAAAGGCAAATGAACTTGAGTAGATGGGACTCACTGTGAAAGTGTCAGGTGCACCCCATTGATGCTTCAACAGCAGCCTGGGACAAGGGAGCGGACAGTCCCGGTGAAGCATCATTTTGAACAGTGGTCTGGCTACACAGTACAACTCTCGGGCTCCATTTCCAGCAGGCAGAAACCCTTTTGCTTGATGTGCTTCTTCATGGTAGGAGTTGATGAATTATTTGCTAATTGGTCGGACTAGAGGGAAACCTGAGGCCTCAGCTTGTCCAGCTGTCTGGAGATCCAACATCTCACTCTGAGAGTGGATTCCTTTACCCAGATTGTCACATTTCTTGCAACTGCCTCATCCTGCTCTAAGTAGTCCCTTCATCAAAGTCCTCTCTGCAGGCAGAGTGTGCCTGAGGGTATTTACAGAATGTGTCTGAAGGGGTAATTGATTTGTGGGAAGCAGGAAGTGTGTGCCAGTAGATCTTTTGGGTTTGCTCCTTACTTTAAAATGGGTTTTAATAGAGATGATTGCTTGGCCAAGGGAAGCAGCGTTAAGGACTCGTGGGGGGCTAATTGTTTCAGTTTAATTAGAACTTGAGGTGCTTTCTCATGTCGCAGGAAAGGATTTAAGACCTTTACTCTTCTAGAAAGGTTTCAGCCTTAAAAGCTGCAAGCCCAGACTAGGAAATGGTTGCAAGGTTTTATTTTTGTTTGTTATTTCGCTTTCCCTACAGTGCTGGGGATCAAACCCAGGGCCCAGTGCACACCAAACACATGTTCTACACTGAGTCACACCCCCAGCCCGCTTGTAGCATTTTTATGAGCCTTGGGGTATCTAGTAGTGAACCAGATGCACAGTGCTCAGGACAAGATTTCCTTCTCTTGGTGGGGAGATAAAACACTTTGTCAATTGGAACACCTCCTTTTATCCATTACAGAAAATTTGCTAAGAGTGGCCGGTTAGAAAATGGGCCACATTTCATGGGCTCCCCAAAGGCTTCAAATACCAGATTTCCCTGCAACTTCTTACCTAAAAGAAAATAAAATAGTTTTGGTGGTATATAATAAGGATAAACAAAACAATTTTTTTCCTCTTCCTTCCCAAACCATTCTTCTATGGAGAGCATAATTTCCTGGCTATCCAGGGAAAACCTCAATTATGACCATTTCTTTTCCTACCTTCTCAGAGTCAGGTGGTGTTTGCATTTTTATATAAAAAAGTGTAATACACAGGTAGTCATGTCTGTCTCATGCAGCTTTGTGTGATGTTTAATTAAGAAATTCTATTTTTTTTTTGTGGCACTGGGGATTGAACCCAGGGGCATTCTACCTCTGCACTACATCCCCAGCCTGATTTTATTTTTTATTTGGAAACAGGGTCTCACTAAGTTGCAGAGGGCCTCACTAAGTTGCTGAGGCTGGCCTCAAACCTGCGATCCTTCTGTCTCAGCCTCCCTAGTATTGGGATTACAAGTGTGCGCCATCATGCCTGGCTTAAGCAAGTCTATTTAATGTTGCTTCCTAAACATTTGTTATTTCCCAGGCACTGAGCTAATTCACCGCACATGATTTCTACTGCTTGTGACAACTGTATACATTAGAGATTATTGTCTCTATTTTATTAGGAAACAGAGGCTCAGAGAAGTTAACTGACTTTCCCAAGAAGGTGGGGCCGGTGGAGAGGAGAGAGAGGGTTCAGATCCGGGTCCTGTGATGGGGATGGGGTGACAGCACAGATGTGCGATGTGATGGTGTGGTCTAACAAGTCTCTCCACGCTTGCTCCCTGACACACTGAACATTCTCTCTGTAAACTTTAGCACGCGGGCAGTTTCTGCAGTGGAAACTTGTGCTCTGTTTGTTGTCCTCTGCTTGTGTGATGTTGTCGTTTTAATTTAAGAACAAGATTATGTTAGACGCAGGGGACCAGGTGCTTAGGAAACCAGCCGTTTTTCAGCAACCTGTCACTCACGGTTACAGCTGTTCCACTTCCTGTGTGACACACGTCTGACAAATTCTTGTGCTAACAAGAAAGTTATTGCGCTCTGTGTAATGAGTGGTAATTATCCTTGTCCTCTAACATTCTCCACAACCTTTGTTCAGGACAACTGCTGATGTCTTATTAGATTTATGGGGTTCTTCTTTCTTGTTTGCCTGTGCACACATGTGCACACTAACCCCCTGTACGCCTCACGGGATTGGACTGACATCAGAATCGGGATCTCTAGTGATGGGGCACACTGGCCACAGCCTGCATTTATGTCAAGGCCTGTGCCGCCTCCCCTCAAGGTCACCTTGGCAGTCCTTATGGGGGAAAAGACATCCAGAGCCTATAGGCTTGTGAGGTACTGGTGACATTATAATTCTTTTCCTCTTTGCATGGAATTTTACACGTCATGGTAAAATATTTCTTGGCTTTTCTGCTGCAGTGTGTCAATCACAATATACATCATCCCACCTTCCTGTGTGTCTCCTCTCTGCTCTGATCATCTTATTACAAGTTGGCTTATTCCCCAGAGGAAACAAGAATTAACTACATATTTGTAAGCTAGCCTACCTTTCTCAGTTCTAATAAAAAAATATATTAGGGAAGAGATGAAAACTGTTGGTTGAAATGAGTTTTTGTGATTAGCTGTGGGTTAGGTGCTCTATGGTGTTTCCAACTGTCTGGTTTTTAATTTTTTGTGGTACTGGGGATTGAACCCAGGGGCATTCTGCCTCTGAGCTATACCTCCAGCCTTATTTTAGTTTTTATTTAGAAGCAGATCTCACTAAGTTGTGGAGGGCCTCACTAAGTTGCTGAGACTGGCCTTGAACCTGCGATCCTCCTGTCTCAGCCTTCCAAGTACTGGGATTACAGGCATGCACCACCATGTCCGCTTGTCTGGTTTTATTTCTAAGTTCCAGTCTTGGGGCTCAGCTTGGACCAGGAACAAGCCAGCCCTTGCCCCGGCCTCTTGGTATGGGTCCGGGTGGTCCTGTATGACTCTCTCTGGGATATGGTGAGTGGACTCACATTTTGACACATAGGTCTCTCCAACATCTGGGTCATGCTGAGAAAAGCACAAGGCCACACTAGCCCTCTGTGTGACATTCATCAGAGGTTGTCCCCCGTTCAGCATGCCGAGTGCCTCATAGTTGGTGCTCTTGAGGGATCAGCAGCCTGGTGGTGGAGTTGGGTGGGCAGGACAGAGATAGGCCCTGTGGTCCACCAGCCAGTGGTAAAGGTCAGAAGTTAGTCTTCAGCCAGTGTGGCTTAGTCCTGCCCCAGCCTCTGAAGGATCCCTCAAAGGAGGAAGAGTTGTCAGGGGAAGAGTCCCTTTATCTGGGAGGTCTCAGCCTCAGGTAGTGACAGTGACCCTGTCTTGGGCAGCTCTCCAGGAGAATTTTTTTTTTTTGTGGTACTGGGGATTGAACCCAGGGGCATTCTACCTCCGAGCTACACCCCCAGCCCTATTTTTTAATTCTACACCCCCAGCCCTATTTTTTATTCTTTATTTTGAAACAGGGTCTCACTAAGTTGTGGAGGGCCTCACTAAGTAGCTGAGGCTGGCCGCAAACCCGCGATCCTCCTGTCTCAGCCTCCCAAGTACTGGGATTACAAGCGTGCACCACCACGCCCAGCTTCTCCAGGAGAATTTGATAGTGAAGAGGCAGTTGCCATTTGCTAAATACGGGCTTGCACTTTTCCGCTTCTTTCCTCTTAATGTCATTGCTGTCATCCTGTCATTTTAAGCAAGTCACATCCCTTCCTCACTCTGTGATCATGGCAGGGGGTCTAGACACTGTACTCCTACCCCAGACACTCTCCACCCCCGGGCCTCACGTGTGGTCTCCTGCCTCAGCACCACACACCTGTCTCTTGGAATCCATTTCTTCTTTCCTGGTCCACCCCCACCTCAGGTCCTTAAAAGCCTGCTGGACGCCAGTGCTCAGGGACTCTCATGAGCATCTGTTCAGTCTCATAGAGCTCCCCTTCTCTCCCTACAGCTGGGCCAGATCCTGTCCTGATGAATGCCTCAGTTGCCTTCCCCACAAGTCTGAGCTCCCAAGAGCAAGTGGGCCCACCCCTGGTGGTTTCCTATATCGCCTTCTCTTCTGGGGGAAGGGGCACTAGCAACCTGCACCCTTGGACACTCGCCCCCACTACCTCACCCGCTTGCAGCCCAGCACTGTGCTTCGTGAACTCCTTTCAACTTGGATTGTCACTTGCATTCAAATATGGGCGTTCTCCTGACTCCTTCATGACCTTATTTAAACCTTTCTTACTTCTTTCCATTTCACCTTTGCTGAATGTCCCTTTTTGTATTCTGTACTAGTATACTGATTTTCCTAAAATCATGTGGGTCACAACTCCTAAGAGGGAGGGAGGGTAAAGATACTCTTAGAAGACTTCAAACACACAGTAGACTCTTTTTTAAAAATTCTTATTTAATTTAATTTATTATTTTTAAATTTTGATACAGGTTCTCTCTAAGTTGCCCACGCTATGTTGCCTTGAACTTGCAACCCTCCTGCCTCAGCCTCCTAAGTTGCTAGATTACAAGGGTGTGTCATTATGCCTGGCTTCATAGTAGACTCTTGATAAATATGTATTGTCTCATTGATTCTTAATGATTGAGAAGGCCCTGGACTTTTGGAAGGGGTCTTCAGTGCTATTGAGAAAGCTTCTTTATCATAGGATATGGGTTCTTCTGCTGGACAGAGACCCAAAATATATTCCCTAAAAGTTTAGACTTCATCTGGCTACCTTGCAGTTATCAGAGACCCAGGCTTCTTGGCTATATTTCCACATGACTTCCATATTGGGATCCCATATGGCTGTCCCAGCTTCAGCCATATGTTCTTTTTTTCCAGAAAGCAGAAAGAAGGGGAAGGGGAAGCCTGGCCACACTCCTTCTCTTTGACAACCAGACTGTAAAGTTGGCTATATTCGTTTTGTTCCTATCCCATTGGTTGAACTTGGTAACCTGGCCGCACCTAGCTGCAAGAGAGGCTGGGGAATATAATCTTTGTTCTGGATGGTAATATGCCAGGTAGAAATAAATTTAGAAAGGAGAATGGGGGAAGTATATAGCAGAATTTGCTTCAGCTTTCCTCCTTTTCCTCATCTCCCCTCAACTGATACCAGCAAACATTGGTGTTCTCCCTACCCTTCCACCCCAGGACAGGCAGACCATAATAGAGCTTTGTCACTGAATTGCTAGCCAAGAGAGACTCTGAGTCAAGTTCTAGATCTACTCTGTACTTTAGTGTCTGTGGTTAGAGGTAAGAGGCTATCCTGACAATCTCACTTGGTGGGAAATGAAATGAGATAATGATAAATGACAGCTCTTTGAAAAAGTAGAAAATTTTACATTCAGAGATCATGACTTTTAATGCTGTTAGTAACTATGATTGTTTCTTACTCTTCCCAGTTGAATTTTTTTCTTTCCTGTTCATAGAAAAAAAGAAAATAATAATTGCAGCTCCCTTTTCAGGAGTATGGGAATGCTATTTAATTTCATTTTTGGTTTATGTTTATTTTGGGAAGTGGGGCAGCATTTAGAATTCTCTGGGAGAAATAACCACTCATTTCTCATTTATTCTTAGAGTTCTTTTCTAGCCAGCAAATTAGCTTGTTTTTCTCTAGGGCCCGATTTTTTTTTTCTTAAAGTTCTGCCTGCAACTGTGCATTTCATTTGGGTATCCCCATGTTCTCATCTTTGACACAACCTTGGACCACTGTTTTAGTCAGCATTTTTGCCGCTATGATAAAAATACCTGACAAGCACAACTTAGAGGAAGAAAGGTTTATTGGAACTCACGATATCAGAGGTTTCTGAGGTTTCAGTTCGTGGTTGGCTATCACTGTGGCAGCAGGGCTTGTGGCAAAGGGGTATCACCCTCACACCTGGTGGCCCAAATCAGAGAGAGAAAGAGGAGGAGGCCTGAGAACATATATAGTCCCCAAGGTAACACCTCCATGGCCCACCTCTGCCAGCCATGTCTCATCTCTGAGCCTTCCTTCATTGGGAACCATGAAGGAAGGCTTCATGGTTCAACACATAGGCCTTTTGGGGGACTTTCCAAACCCAAACCATAATGACCACCCTCTGCCTTCCACATCCCTTTCTCCTCTCCTCCAGAAAATTAATCCTGGTTACTCCCAACCTGCTCCCAACCCTTAGTTTTATTGTGCTCTTATTGTGTTGGTGGGCCCTGTTTTGGGTTTATTTGCTGGTACTTAATTTCAACCTATGAGCATTCTTATGACATCATAGTTACCTTTCTCACTTGATGTATAGTTTGTCCAGATCCACTGAGACTCCTGTGAGCTTCCAGAGTGCAGGGCCTGTGGGTCTCCCTGCTTGTCTTTTTCTCCTTTGTCCCTGGGAACATTCTGCTAGAATATGGCCTGTGTTACCAGTCAGTTCTTGCTGCTAGGTCCATCTCTATCCTCAATTAATACTTTGACCTTTGGCAGTTTCCTCAATGGAAAATGGAGGTACCACTCAGGGATAGAAAAACAAAATGATGCAAATCATGTAGCCCAGTCCTTCCAAGCGGGGTATTTAAACATTAGTAGTGTGCTCCTGCTCTTCTGTTCCTTTTCTTGCAATGCATTGATAAGACTCAACAAACAGTGATGCTTCTTTCTCAACCATTTGCTAGTCCTGTGGGTGTGATCAACTTTAAAAGAGTTTGGATTTGCATGAGATATCGGGTATATTGCAGTATTTAATATGCAGAACATTAAATATATTGGGATGTGAGTTTCCCTAGACATAAACTTTCTTTAAAGAAAAGAAAATTGGCATGACTGCAGAGCAGGTTAGGGGAAGCTCTTCAATGAGAAATCCTTGGGAAGGCCTCCCAGGGTTTGCTGTCCAGGCCTGACTGGCAGGATCTCCACTGGGTAGGACTTGGAACCCGAGCAGCAGAAGAGCTCCCTCTGGAGAGAAGGAGAAGGGACTAGAAACAGTCATGCACTAACATCCAAGACAGCCAGGTGTCACACTTCACTACCCAACAACCCTGCAAATAGGCTTTCTTATCCTTGTCTTACAGATAAGAAAACATAAGTTCAGAGACACAAATTAACTTACCCCAGATAACAGTTTAAGAAGTGGGTAAATTGGGTTTTGACCCTAGTTTCATCTGACAAATAAAGTTTTCTCTTTGTGCTGTTCCTTCCTTTGCTGATTATTTTGTGATGTGGCAGGGGGAAATGTTCTTTGTGATGTGCATGTTGGGGGCAAAGAGTAAAGTGTCTGGGGAGGAAGGGAGAAGGCAGTGGAGAGATGGCAGGAAGGAGCACTTTTTCCTGGAAGATGGTTCTATTATTTTGAATTATAATTATGGTGAAAAAATATCTAGTTGCGTGTGCTGTAGGAGGACATCATGCTTATTTGTAGCTGGATTTCTGCACTGGGCAGAGGAATTTACAGCAAGCTTTATTTACTTATTTTTGGAGTACTGGGGATTGAACCTGGGGGCACTCTACTTTTGAACTATACCCCAGCCCTTTTTTATTTTACTTATTTTTTGTTTTGAAACAGGGTCTCAATAGGTTGCTGAGAGTCCCACTACATTGCTGAGGCTGGCCTCGAACCTGTGATCCTCCTGTCTCAGCCTCCCAAGTAGTGGGATTAGAGGTGTGCGCCACCTTACCTCACTCCATACAGCAAGCTTTAGATATTAGGAAACTCTGATCATAGAATGCAGCCGATGAGGGGTATTGCTTCTGACCTCATAGGTACCCACATTATTTAAAAATTCCTTTTATTTAAAAAATATAATTGCCATTTAAGTGAAAATAGAAATTGAAATATTGGTTATAATCCGTTTTTTTGTTTCTACTTTGCTTCTATATCTATTGTCTCCTTTGGAACTCACAATGCTCCATGGAGCAGGTAGTAGCCCCCATTTTTTGGATAAGGAGACTATAGTGTAGCTTGCCAAAGGTCACATAGCTCGTAATAATGGAGTTGGCTCATCTCTCCCAGCCCAACACTGTTCTTGTTCTTGCAGACCACCATGACGGCAGTTGGTACTGGTAGCCACAGGCCACAAGTTCTGCCAGTGGATTGCAGGAGCTGGTCCCTTCAGGGGACATCCTCAAACTTTGAGGAATCCTCTTTTTTTTGCCTCTGTTCCACATTCAGCAAAGGAACTTGACTAATCACATTTCACACCTCTTCAGCTGCTTTTTGTCAAGCATTTATTATGGTTCTCAAATGATAGACTGATAAATACCAAAAACTGGAGAGAAATCACACAGAGGAGAAAGGAATTTTCTTTTTCTTCTTTAAAATTGGTGGGATCAGCCAGGCATGGTAGTGCATGCTTGTCATCCCAGAACTTGGGAAGCAGAGATAGTAGTATCGTGGGTTCAAGGCCAGCCTCAGCAAGTTAGCTAGACCCTCAGCAACATAGTGAGACCCTCTGTTATGGTTAGATATAGAATGGTCCTTTGAAGAGCTCATAAATTGGTGTTTGGAGTTGATATCATTGAGTCATGAGGGTTGTAATCCCAGCAGTGGATAAATCCATAATGAATTTATCTGGGTGGAGACACAGGCTAGTAGGGTGTGGCTAGAGGTGGGTCCCTGGGGGGGTGCAGCCTTGGGGATTATATAAATGGTTCCTCCTCCTCCTGCTCTCTCTCTTGCTTCTGGTCTCCATGATGTGAGGAGCATATCTCTTCCTCTGTCTGCCTCTCACCGCCATGTCTTGAGATCTGCCTCACATGGTCTGAGCCCGAAACCATAAGAAAATACATCTTCTTTCCTCTAAGTTACCTGGTCAAGTCTTTAGATTATGGCTGTGAGAATGCTGACTGGAACACCCTCTTTCAAAATAGAAAAAAAAAAAGGGCTGGGAGTGTAGCTAGGAGGTAAAAATGCCCGTGAGTTGAACCCCTGGAGCAAAAAGAAAAAAAAATGGTGAGCTAAGGAAAGCCCATCATGGAAATAGCGCCTAAAAATACATAAACGAGTATGGCCCCTGAGAAAACAACTATTATATTTCCGTGCAATTCCCTAGGACCTCAGTCAGTCGACAGTTTACCTGAGCACTCTGTGTTCACGTGAGTGGGCCAGGCACTGTGTGACCCTGAGGATAGAGCAGAGAAAGATCAGCTCCCATTTCTGGCAGCTGGAGGGAGAGCCAGTGAGTAAATGAGGGAAGCACAGGTTGTTACGGGAACAGGTGCAGGGGCCTCTCACCTAGTCAGGGGCTGGAGGAAGGGGTCAAAGAGTACATGTGTGAGTCTGCTTTTCATCGCTGTTACTCAAATACATGACACAAATAACTTAAAGGATGAAAGATTTATTTTGGAGGTTCCAGTCCATGATTGGCTGGCTCCATGCTTTGGGCCTGAAGTGAGGCAGAACATCATGGCGGAAGGGTGTGACAGATGAAAGCTGCTCAGCTCAGGGCAGCCAGAAAGCAGAGAGAAAAAGAAAGGAAGGGGCTAGGAACAGATATATTTCCCAAGGGCACACCCTCAGTGACCTACTTCCTCCAACCATGCTCCACCTGCCTGTAGTTACCATTCAGTCCATTCAAATTATTAATCCATCTAATGGGATTATTTAATGATGAGGTCAGCCCTCAAGTCACATCCTAAAACTCCCTTCTCTGGACATTGTTGCATTGCCTCCAACACATGAGCTTTTGGGGGCTGTCCCAGATCCAAACCATAACAGTCCACATCCCATTTATTTGGGAATGTGTACTGTTGGGCCTGGCATTGAGGGTCTTCCCGAGATGTCTTCCCAACTGGACTTTGAATTGCTTTAGGTCAGGGGCTGTGTCAGCCAATGCTGCACATGGTCCATAGTGAGATCAATAAATAATGAAGTCGTGGTGAAAAGGAGGAAAAATAAGATATAACTCCTTTCTCTCTTTGCTTACAATCTACTTTGGAAGATAAAAATGAACAGGACGATCCCTGTGAAGCTGGAAAGCACTAAATATTCATGGAAAAACTTTCAGACTTCTGGGAAGACAGTGATCATTTCTGTAATGGGGAGGCTACGGTGTCATGAAAGAGGAGAGATTTTATTTGGACAGTGAATGATAGGTAGGATTTGCATCACTTATGAGAAGGAGTAGGTAAGAATGGCATTAATGATGACGAATGGTCGAAAACATACTATGTGCAGAACATATTTTTTGTTCAACTCTCCTAACACTCCTACGCCATAGGTGTTCTTATCCCTGTTTTCCAGGTGAGGAAACTGAAACTACAGAGGTCAATTATCTTTCCCTGGGTCAACACTCTTGTGAATAATGGATCAGAATGCAAACTCAGATTTGTGAGACTCAAGCTCATCTCTTTCCACCAGTCAGTGCTGCCACCCCAGTTACCAACAGGAGTGAGGGTGGTCCTGGAGCAGAGGCTGCAGAGAAAGCACCCCCAAACCCTTTGTGCCAAGTACTAAGCAGAAAGAAAGATGTGCTGGTAGAGACAGCTGAATGCCTGCTCCGCGCCTCCTGGCTCCTCAGGCTCCTTTCTGCAGTAGGCTGGTGCTCAGTGACCAATGGCAAGAGACAGGGATTGCAACACATTGCAGTAAGGTCAATTTACTGATTTTTAATTTTTTTGGAAGGCTTGGATCTCAATCTTGTAGTCTTCCATTTAGAAGAGTCACAGGGATACAGATTCTATTTTCCACTTGGAGGACTCCACCAGTGATTTTTGGATCATATCACTCAGTTTGTTAGACCGAGGATGCCATAGTCCATGATGTCAGTCAGCTTGTTTTCATCAAAGATTGACCCCATCTCCTGGGCAGCCCTCCATTTGATGGATGCCATCCAGAAGAAGACTAATGAGACAACGAGAATTATTAATGGGAGCCATCTCCACTGCCACTGAAACCAGTCAAGCTGCATGTGGAACTGAGGTTAGGTCAGGAGTGAAAATTCCATTTCTGAAATCGTAGAGCATAGGAAGTCCATGGGATCAAAACAGACAAGCATGGCTATGAGTCAGGGCTGTACTACTTAATCATCAGTGAACAAATCCCCGAGCCTGTTTGTTGATCTGAAAATGGGAAGGATGCGAAGCATATGGCACCACTGAGGACAAAGCTTCTTCCCTTTCAGGACCTTTGTTTCTTCCAGATGTCCAGGCCGGAGCCACAGAGGGTCTGGTTCGTGATATTGAGGCCATTTTTTAATCATTTTTTTTGTCTGTGTTGTTTGCTCATTAATTTGATTTAATCATTTAGTAGTTCTGCCAGGTACTTTGGGAGGTGTTGAATGAGGGTTTGAAGACAGGGAGGAGGTGTCATGGGCAAAAATGGTCACCAGGTATAGGGGTGGCACAATGCTTTGTATAGGACAAACCTGAAAGGGTTTTGTGTGTGAAACTAAATATAAAGAGACTCTTCTGGCCAGGATGCTGCAAAACGAGGTGCTGTTAGGGCCAGCTCCATAAATCCCTGCCCGCCCGGCAGTGCCTGTGCACTCACAAAATGTTTCCGTTTTCACTTTCCCCCATTGTGGTCCTCTGTGCATGCGTGAGAGAGAATAATTTTAGCTCTCATCAGCTAGAGGTCTGGCTCTGAATCATAGCTGTGTGGTGATAAAAAACCCACCGTCGCCTCAAGAAAGCTTGGCAAAGAGAGAGGTCTTGGTAGGAAGAGCAAAATGAAAGAGCAGGAGGCTTTGAAAGAAAATCAAATCTGTGAAAAATCACCAGAGAGCTCTGCAGACCGCAGGTGCCCTGCCTGCAGGGTTAACCTTGGTCAGAAGGACAGCCCTTTGTCCCTCCTTACAGGAGAGGGATGGGAAGAGGGGCTGGGCTGGAAAGGGGGGAGTGGCAGAGCCAGGAAGGGAGTTCCTTCTAGATCATAACTGTATAATTGAAGGCCAGGTCCTGTGCTTAGAGGTCCCCAGGTTTGATATTAGGGAAGCAGAACATTCCCATTGGAGAAACTACAGTACACTCTAAGGAACCCCTACAAAGCCAGCCCAAGCAGGCACATTAGCAGAGGACAGCAGGCTGATGCAGCCCCGCAGAGAAAACACAAAGTGAGGGGTACTTTGGGGACTGCCTATCAGGAGCAGCCTTGCAAGCAGGGAACAGGCAGAAGCCACAGGTTCTCCCCTGGCTGTCTTTCTGATTCTCTCTCTCCTGGGAAGCTCAGGTGTTTAATTACACTGAGCTGTGATCACAAGCAGGAGCAGGAGGCCTTGGCTGGAATCCAGCAGCTTAACAAGTGGAAGGGAGGCCAGGCTGCAGGGCAAAGGCCTTTCTGATCACAGAATGCCTGGTTTACGCTTCCCGACTTTCCTCCCTTCCACAAACGCTGATCAAACTGTTGCTAGATGTGCCTCCTCCTTACAAGTGGTGTGAGGAGAGACGGACAATCAACCGTTCTTTTTCTGTGATAATTAAGTAGATCTTCAGTGGTCTCTTGGGCACTCGCAGAGCTTTGGGATTGAGAACCTCAAACTCGTTTTGTGGGCTGTCCTGTGAACCACATTTGTACCATTCTCTGCTATTGCAGTTGGTTTTTTGGATCCAACTCCATGACTGGATATTTACCCAGTCTCCCTATTTTCCTTAGCTACACCAATCTGAGAACATAGACATGAAACAGTCACAGCAGGAATAAAACAAGGTTTTATTTTTCTGTCACCAGCAAGATTGTTAGAACCCAACTCATTGTTTAAAGAGTATTAATGGTCTATTGTTGACTTGGGGTGATCAGGGCTGCCTATTCTATCACCTGGTAGCATCTGTTCTCCATTCTTGGCCTTCTTCCATGAGTGCACAGTGACATGCAGAAGATCTGTACTTTGCCCAGGTATAGGGGAAATGGTCTCCTCCCCTGTGCTAAATTTGAGCACTGGGGCAGATAGGATCCTGTCATCCTGCCAGTAATAGAGTATGTCTTTAATTTGCTTTGATTATTTTTTAATTTTTAGTACTGGGGATTGAACCCAGGGGCATTCTACCTCTGAGCTACACCCCTAGCACTTTTTATCCTTTATTTTGAAGCAGGGTCTTGCTAAGTTGCTGAGCCTGGCTTCGAGCCTGCAGTCCTCCTGTCTCAGCCTCCCAAGTACTGGGATCACAGCCATGTGTCATCATACCCAGCTTGATTATTTTTTGTTTCAATCTCTTTTCATAGACCCTGACTTGAGTTTGGGCCAAAAGATACTGTTAGTGCTATATTCTCCCTTTCCTGGTCCTCTTACAGAATCTCGGCCTATAACAAGGTTCCTGGACAAAACTTGATTTGGTAGAACTTCTATACATACATTTCTACTACCCTTTGCTTTGGCAATTAGCTTTTTGGACCCAACTCCATGATTCCCAGGGGACCGAACTCTTCTCCATGGGGTTACCACTTCTTGGAACTTATGGAGGGCTTTTGTCCCCTGACTACATGAAGGCATAACCCTGGGAAGTGGCCATTAGTCCCCACGCACCACTGTCCTCTGAGTGGTTCCTGGGGCCTCTTGTTAAATAGATTCCAGCCTTTTTGCCTTTATGCGCTTGGAGGTTGCTTCAACCAAGTTACAGCTTTAAATTTATTTTTATGACTGTTTGATTGTCAGATATATGATTTGCAAGCATTTCCTTCCATTTTGTGGACGGGTTGCGTTTTCACTTTCTTGATGGCGTCCTTTGATGCACAGAATTTCAAATTTTTGAAGAAGTCTGATTTCTTTTTCCTTTGTAGCTTGTGCTTCTGGTGCAAAAAGAACAAGGATTTATTAATGTTTTTGGTCTCTAAACTTCTCTCTTGGTTATTACATCCCTAGCCTCAGACCATTCATGACTTCAAGCATGGCATCCGTTTGAGGGGGTTCTGGCCCATTTACTAGTGTCTTCACATTGTATTATGTAAAAGTAGTGCACACTCTAGAACCGCTCTTCCTCTCCCACCCACTGCAGAAATGCAGGGGTGGGGTGCGAGGGTTGGGGCTTCCTAAATCTTTCAGTGAAAGAATCAGAAGGAATGTGAGAGAATGCACAATTATCAGTAAGACATGTAGCTCATAAACCCCCATCTTTATAATGGATGAAATACCTCCTCTACATACTGTTGTTGTTTGTTTTTTAAATTTTACCTGCTGGGTATCTCATTTCCATGTAGCAAAGAAGGTATAAAAAATAGTTGTGAAAATCTCTTATTTTTTTCTGGAACACTCCTGAAAGCTGGAGCCAAGATGGTCATTGTGTACATTGTGTAGAATGGCAATATGCACTGCTCTCTAGTGGGTGCTCCTGAGAGGAGATGTTGGCCATGTCTGGGAGGGGTCATGCTGTGCTGAACAGGGATATCTGACCCCCAGTATCCTGCCATCCCCTACCCTGACACTGCGTCCGCCATGATGTCCTGGCAGTCAGGCATGGCTGCTGCTCACCCCATATGAAATCACCGACCCGCCTCTCACAGTCGGCTGGGCCCCAGAGACCCAGATGTTTCTTATCTTCAGGCTTAGAAGCTGAGCACGAGGCTTAGGGCAGGGAGAGGACTCACATGAGGTCACATGCTGACGTTTCCACACTCGCTGGCTGAAAATAGAACCATGACTTCTACCTCTGGGAGCTCAGACCTGACTTTATGAGCTGCCTCCTTGCCCCTTCCACCAGCTGCTCCCCAGACCCCGAAACCAGCCTAGAGGGAGATAGCAGGAGTGTGCAGGTGAGGTCTGAGGTGAGAGAAGTAAGGGCTTACACTGCCTGGAATGCATCTGATAGAGAGAGAACGGAAGCATGAATTCTAGCCCCCTACCTTGATTCGCTGCTTTGAGCAAGCAGAGTATTCTGTCCACGTCGTGCTCCTTCACTTTCACGGTAAAACAGGGAAACGCGGAGGCTGAGAGTGGTCAGCTGCTTCTCCTGACATGGCATGGCTACTGAGAGGAAGAACCAGAGACTCAGACTCATGGCTGAGTGTTGGAAGTGTTCCCCCAGCACCCCACAGCTGAGCCTTTGAGAGCCCCACTGGGAACAAGGGTAGGGCAGGCCGGTTCCACCTGGTTCTTTGCTTGCTGAGATGAAAGGCACGGTGCTGTCACAGAGCTCTCCTGCTCTACAGGCAGCGTGAACAGTTCAGTGCTGGTGGTAGTCTCAGTTCACTGGAGTCAGAGCTGCATGTCTATAACTGAACGTCAAAAACTTACTATATAGAACCGATGCGTGGTTCCGGGAGGTGTCTACACTAGCCACATGGGTCACAGACTAAGGGAGGGGAATTAACTCTTAGTTTGTGTATAGAAGCTCAGCAGTATCTAGATGTCTTACTTTTTTTTTTTTTTTGTATTGGGGTTTGAACCCAGGGGTGTTCTATCTCTGAGCTATACTCACAGCCCTATTTTATTTTATTTTTTTAAACAGGGTCTCAGTAAGTTGACCAGGCCTCACTAAGTTGTTGAGACTGGCCAAACCTGCAATCCTCCTGTCTCAGCCTTCCAAGTACTGGGATTACAGGCATGCACTACCATGCCTTGCTTTTATATTTTATATTTGCTTTTATATTTGGATTAGGGTAATGATAGTGTTCACGATAATATTAAGAGCTGAGATTTACTGGACACTTAATGCGGGCCGGAAACTCTTAACTTATATTGACTCATTTAATCTGCACAACTTTATGATGTGAGACTATTTTCATCCTTCTCATTTTACAACAAGAAAACCAAGGTATAGGAAGGTGACAACCTACTTGCCTCAAGTCATGTAGGAAGGGGGGAGCTGGAATTCATAGATCTCAGTTGCACGTGCTCGCTGCCTCAGTGTGTGCTGAAGGCTAGCTTATGCCCAGCTCCCTGAAGTCAGCTTCTAGGGGTGGCTCGTTCTCCCTTCCATGCAATTTCTTTGCCCCCGCTCCTGCCTCTCTAAGGGGCTGATGGTGTCAGGAGTTGTAAGGGAGGGTGACGGTGACCCTCTGATGCAAACAAACAGCAGACGAGGACTCCTGTTCTCCTTGCTTTTCCTTAGCTGCTCATACTCTGTGTGGCTTTAGAAAGCTGCTGGGCGTGGTGGCGCACGCTTGTAATCCCAGTACTTGGGAGGCTGAGACAGGAGGATCCAGGTTCGTGGCCAGCCTCAGCTACTTAGTGAGGCCCTCTGCAACTTAGTGAGACCCTGTTTCAAAATAAAGATTAAAAAATAGGGCTGGGGGTGTAGCCCAGAGGTAGAATGCCTCTGGGTTCAATCCTCGGTACCGCAAAAAGAAAAAAAAAGTTCCCAAAGCCAGGCACTACCTTCTGAACTCATTTCCTCATCTGTATGATGGAGATGATGATGTCTGCCTGGAAAGGTGGTTGTAAGGTGTAGCATAATGTCTATGAATCCCTGGCAGGAGCTGAATAAGTAACCGATAGAGTTATGGATGGTTATAAGTGCTGAATAAGTAACTGATAGAATTATGAATGGCTTCTCCTCCTCCTCTTCTTCTTTGTTTTCTTCTATTTCCTTCTCCTCCTCTCTTCTTCTTTTCTTCCACCTCCTCCTCCTTTTCTTCCTCCTCCTCCTCTTCCTCCTTCTTCTTCTTCTCATTTTTTTCTCTTTTCTCCTCCTCCTCCTTCCTATTCTCATTATTTCTCTTTCTTTCCCCACCCCAGATGGAGATGTGGGTGTTGCCTAGTGAGCACTGTCTAGAAATTGTCTGATCCCTTGGGAGGCGGAGAACGGAGGATCCGGGTTCGCGGCCAGCCTCAGCTATCGCTCTCTCTCTCCCTGTCTCTCTCTCTCTCCTTAGTGAGGCCCTCTGCAACTTCGTGAGACCCGGTTTCAAAATAAAGCATAAAAAATAGGGCCGGGGGAATAGCGCGGAGGTAGAATGCCCCTGCGTTCAATCCCCGGTACCGCAAAAAAAAAAAAAAAAAAAAAGAAATTGTCTGATCCCAGCCCCTCTTTCAACATTGGTACAGAGGCCCATGAAGTACAAGAAGATAGGCAGAACCCAGGCAACCAAGGCTCCAGAATCTTCTCTTTCTGTCACAAAATGCAGGCGTTATTCACTAATTCATACTTATAACCATTCATGACTCTATCACTTATTCATACCATCAGCCTTTGAAATAAATAATACTGCCTCAAATAGAATTGCTCTCTGCATCTTCCACTGAGTATCAACTCTCCTCGGCACCTCTAGAGGAGAGCGTCCTCTAGAGATGGTGCAGTGATGGGGATGGGGAGGGCGGGCAGCTTCTAGGGTCAGCAGAGACAGAAGCCCAAGAAGGATGCTCTGATCTCCTGTGTGCTGGTGGATTCTGGTGAGGTGGCCTCGTTGCAGGGCTCACTCAGCGGCTGCTTTCTTCCTTTAATCAGACTGCTTGCAGAGCAGTTACCTCATTTAAATATCCTCTAGTTGAATGTTCTCACATTCATAACTTAATGACCTTAATTATGCATATTAGTGAGAAAAGTACTTGGCATTGCATTGCGTCGTCTGCTGACATCCCGCGGTTCCTCGCAGGCCACAAGTCGGGCTTCTGAGTGCATGTTTTCTAGCCAGGTATGTAAAGCAGTCATGTAACAAGAAAACGACTCAGGTACAGTAGCGCTTTTCACACTGCCGTGGGCCCCTGTCCTCAGAGGTGAGAGAGGCGAGTGTGCTCAGGTTGGCGTGTTCTCTTAGGGGTGGGGATAGGAAGGGGACGACAAGCATCTGAGGTGGGGCCAGTTCTGTGTCTGCTCCAAGGAGCAATTTTGCTTTTCTGTCTCTCTGTGTTTCACCACAGAGAAATGAGAAAAGTAATGCTCATCGCTTTCCTCCTGAGAGACAGACAAATGGGGTAGATGTAAGATCTACTCTGTAACGTTGGGCCAGGACTTTTCAGGGAGGCCTTCGGTGGGGAATGCCTGGGGAGTTGACGTGAGGCATGTTGTTCCAAAGGGAAGATGAACAGGGGGGTTAATTTCTTGATTATGGTATTCTGTTCTTTCTAAATGTCTATTGAGTGCCTACTGTGTGCAAGATAGATTGTTAGTATTTCTGATCAGCAGATCAATCCTTTTTTACTCCAGGCCTGCAAATCTGTGTAAAAAGTTTTTGCTATTTGCTGATGTAATGAAATACTATACCCACTGTCCATGCTTAGAGTAGATGGTGGGAATATTGCTGAGTTATCCAAGACAATCCTCTTGCCTAATTGTGCTTGCGCAGGAAAGCAGGGGACTGTCATCACACGTAGAAATTGTTCCAAGGTGCCATCAACCCATCCTGAATCCTCCCAGAGAGGTTATCAATTTACTGTCTGTGGCTGCTGAATCTACTTTATTCATTCATTTAGCAAAAGATTGAGCTGCTAGATGCCGAGAATAAATAAAACAATAAACTTGTGGAGAGGAAGAAGTCTAGGAAGGGACAGTGAAGTACCAGTTGGTTCTGGTACAACATGAGAAGTCCTATAGCTACAGTTTAGTATGGACTTCTAAGAGAAGACACGGGTAGAAGATACCCAAACCAATCTTAGGAGATCAAGGCGCAGTGGATGCTTCCTGTGACCTTGAGGCAAGATAGAAGTTAACCCGACTGGAGGAGAGGGAGTGGAAAGAAGGGAAAGTGGGAGGAAGGGCAGGAGGGGAGGGGAGAAAAAAGAATATGGTGCATTTGAAGACGATGAGATGAGATCCCATAGCTGAAATGTAGGGGAAGAGAGCCCCTAGCAAGGGTTGAAGCTCAAGCAGAAAGCAGTGGCTGATTTTTTTTTTTTTTTTTGTGGTGCCGGGGATTGAACGCAGGGGCGTTCTACCTCCGCGCTACACCCCGGCCCTATTTTTTATGCTTTATTTTGAAACCAGGTCTCACGAAGTTGCGGAGGGCCTCACTAGGTAGAGAGAGAGAGAGAGAGAGAGAGAGAGAGAGAGAGAGAGACAGGGAGAGAGAGAGAGAGAGAGCGAGCGAGCTGAGGCTGGCCATGAACCCGGATCCTCTGGTCTCTGCCTCCCAAAGTACTGGGATTACAAGTGTGTGCCACCACGCCCGGCATGTATCTGAGGATTTTAAGCAGGGCATGTTAACATTGGAGGTTGGATTGGAGTAGAGCAAGATGGGAGGCAGAAACAGCAGGGAACAAGGGTATATTTTAGTGGAGAAAGTGTGATGGGTGAGCTAAGGCAGTGGCAGTGAAGACAGAAAGAACTGGAGGCATTCCAGAAATGTTTTAAAGAGTAGATGGACAGCTTTTGGCAGCGTCCCTGCCTGGGGTTGGGGACATAATGTGCCACTGCACTGTGGAGGGCCCACTTCACCATGGACTTCCTGCCCAGCTGGGCAGGTAGATGTGGTATTTTAACAATGGCCAAAGGCGCCACTTTCAGCCATATGGTGGGTCTGTGGGCGGTTGGGCAGCAGCAGTGGGGAACAGACGGGCTGGCCAGCAGCGATGACGGATGAGCACATCTCCTGAAGCCAAGACTTCCCTCTCAGCTTCAAAACAGACCGCTTCTCTCCCACCACCACTGTGAGCACAGAGGCGCGAGGGCCAGGGGGCACCTGATGGTATTTTTGGCCACATTTACTCATGCAGAGAAATATCACGGTCAATGGAAGAGCATCTTTATTTGTTCTCTTTTTTCGGCAGTGCCCTTTGCTCAGGCTCCTCTGGGACAAGCTGAAGAAAGAGTCTGTCCCGATGGAGTTGTTTTACTAGAGGAACAATTGATTGGATCCTGATAACTGATCCCCAGCCGCCACCACTGGTACATTTTGTCTGCTCCTGCTGCAGGGGTTGTACGCGCGGTGCACTCCCCCTTTCCTTCCCCTTGCTGGTTCCTTGGCTCATGGTAATGTTTCCTCAGGGTCTGTTCATTGTGGTCTCCTCTGGGCTCCCCCATCCCTCTGGGCCACCCGAGTGTGTACCTTGGAAGGTGTGCAGCTCAGGGCCTGAGCCAGAGACAGAAAGCGCCCCGAGTCCTCATCCATGGAGGCCAGCCCTCAGTGGTATGAGGTGTGGTGTTTGGAAAAGGAAGGCCCCTCTCTGAATGCCTGAGGTTTGGAAGCCTGAGTGCTTAGGTAGGCAACCTTTTGAAATCTCTGCTTGTTTTTACTTGGGGGCACAAGGACTTTACTGCAGGATAGGCCCACCTTATCCCCTCCTCATCCAAGCCTCCTCTCTTCCTACCCGTCAGAGTGACGATACTACACCTGCCTGTTATGGTTTGGATCTTAAATGTCCCTCAAAGGCCATGTGGTGAAGGTTGGTTCCAGCCTGCGGCACCATTGGGACGTGATAGAACCTTTAGGAGGTGGGGCCTAGTGGAAGGAAGTTAGGTCATTGGGGAGTGTGCCCTTGAGGGATATTGGGGCACAGCCCCTTCCTGTCTTTTTTTTCCCCCCTCCCATGTGCTGTGAGTTGAACAGTCCTCTTCTGCCATGATATATACTGTGTCACTACAGGTCCAAAGCAACCATGGACTGAAACCTCTGAAACTGTGAGCCAATATAAACCTTTTCTCCATTTAAGTTGGTTATTTTAGGTATTTTGTCACAGTGGTGGAAGGCTTACTGACACACTTCCTGATCCCCAAATGTGGCCTTCCCTTCTGTTGGCTTTTCACTTTCCTTTTCCAACTTTCTCCAGGTGAGTCTCAGTCTCTCTCCCTTCTTCCAGAGTAGTCCAAGACTTCCATTCTGAACTACAAATTATTTCCCAGCAGCTTCACAAGGTTTTGAAGGAGTCACTATCCCTCAGCCAGGTTTTGGGCCCTGTTGCTTTGCTTAGAGTGGTGGGCTGTGAGCTCTGAGACCCTTGAAGAGTCTCAAAGTCTCTCCCTTAGGAAAGGAGACAGTCTCCAAGTCCATGGCTCTAAGCCAGCCTTCCAGGGAACCCCTGTGAGTTGCAGAGGAAACTGCATCAGGAGAGAGAGGCATCTTGCTTCTTTATCTTCTGTATGTGACTCAGGTACTGTTGTTGATGTGGATAACAGTACACAGTAGATGCAATTTTTTTGTGAACTCTTTACTTGACCCATCCCCACTCCCTCCTACCCACAACCTCAATACTCTAAACTTGGAGCTTCCTTGAAGTCATTATAAATAGAAATGGTTATATCTACTTTAGAGCTGTCTCTTGGAGCTTGGGGAGAAGGGATGATAGAGGGGATTGTGTGTCTGCCTGCCCCCGTTAAACAGCCTTGGGTGCGACGGACCAGCTCAGCCGGAGAGCAGAGACCGACGGGACAGGGGTCTCGGGAAGGTGGGCAAGGAGTCGGCGATGAGTGACAAACAGACACAACTCAAGGAGGTTGCATCTGAGTGTATTTTGCAAAGTTTTAGGCAAGGATTTTATACACAATGATTAAGGAAACAAAATACATCATCAGCTGATTGTTCATG
>PVJS01026490.1:0-26964 GCA_004027185.1 Glis glis
TCTCTGGGCAGGTGGGGTCTGGTTAATGGTGCTCTCTGGGCAGGTGGGCTGTGGTTAATGGTGCTCTCTGGGCAGGTGGGTTCTGGTTAATGAAGAGCCAGTCACTCAACCCACATCAGTGTCAAGTGAGCAGATGCTGCTCATTCTGGGTCAGTGGCCTCTAGCAATGTCCAGGCGCCCTCAAGGCCAGCGCAGGCCCTGCTCAGCTTTGGGGGGGCCCTTCCCACCCGCAGACCACGAGGCAGCTACTCACCACCCTGGAGCATCAGCAGGAGCAAGGGAGCGGTCCAGCAATGCAGCATGCTGAGTCCAAGCCTGCAAGACACGCACAGCGGGAGGGTGAGCCCTGAGCAGCCTCCTCTCAGCCCGGCCCTCCCTGGTCCCACTTGCTGCAGAGTTGTGCATCTGTAAAAGAGAAGGGGGAGAGAGAGAGAGAGAGAAGGGAAGGAAGGAAGGAAGGAAGGAAGGAAGGAAGGAAGGACACAAAAGTATGAGGGGATGACCCCAAGGCTCCCTGACCCTTGGAAGTGACTGATTCCAGCTAGAAGACCAGCCAGGCATGGTGGCGCACGCTTGTAATCCCAGTACTTGGGAGCCTGAGACTGGAGTATCCGGGTTCGCGGCCAGCCTCAGCTACTTAGTGAGGCCCTCCACAACTTAGCGAGACCCTGTTTCAAAAATAAAGAATAAAAAATAGGGCCAGGGGTGTAACTCGGAGGTAGAATGCCCCTGGGTTCAATCCCCGCCAAAAAAAAAGAAATGACTGATTCCTCCTGTGGATCCTTCCCCACTTCTCCCTCCTTCTTCTTGTCCCTCTTAGCACAGTCCCAATGAGAGGCGAATTTGGAGAGGAGATTATTATTCTTCTGTCTTTGCTAAGTCTATTGATGTAGCATTGTGCGTAAAATTAAACTCGTGCAGCCAGGCGTGGTGGTACATGCCTGTAATCCCAGTAGTTGGGAGGCTCAAACAGGAGGATTGCAGGTTTGAGGCTAGCCTTGGCAACTTAGTGAGACTCTTAATAACTTAGTGAGACCCTGTTTCATAATAAAAAATAAAATAGGGCTGGGGGTATAGCTTGGAGGTAGAATGCCCCGGGTTCAACTTCCAGTACCGAAAACAAAAATTACACTCATGCATTTATCTGTCTACAGTTAAACGGAAGAAAGGAAGGAAGGAAGGAACGAACGAAGGAAGGAATGAAGGAACGAAGAAAGGAAACTGATTCTAAAAGTGGTATCCACCAAACAGCAATCTGAGTCCTCCTTCCGTGTAAACACCTATGTTGATATACTGGCCCAATAAATTTACTTCCTACTGAATAACAAATCCAATGTCAGCCCAGAAAGGAGACTGCTATAGAATACTTAAGATAAGGTTAGCCCAATACTGAGGCCTCTTGCTTCATCCCAAAGCCCAGGTTAGCCCACTGGGGAGCACACTAGGAAATCGAGGCAGCCTGGACCCTCAGATTCTGGCTGAGATGGATGAGGAGGGCCTTTTCTGGAGACCAGATGAGCTTATCTGAGAACAGTGACCTTTGATGCCTGGGGCAGAGGAACGACCCTCCTGGCTGGGAATGACAGGCTTCTCCTGTCACTGTGGCCACAGCATCCACCACCTCTGTGTCTATTGGGGAGGGACACCAGAGGCCAGTGGGGCCACTGTGCAGGCTCAGGAACCCCATCCAGGCTGGCCCCTGCAGTCAGGGTGGAGCTGGACCCTAGAGGGGTGACTCAGGCAGGGGTCCAGTCACATGCACAGCTTTCCTCAGATACCATCCCTGACTCCACAATAAGACAACTCCTCAACGAGTGTTCCCCCAGATCCTACCATGGCCTCATCTGTACCTCTGTGTGACCTCCTTAACAAAGTCACTGAAGAAACAACGGGCAAGGCCACAGGCTGTGAAGCCAGAGTGTTTCAGATTACCAGCTGGGCGGCTACAGGTCAGCCCTTTGCCCTCTCTGAGCCTCATAAAGTAGGGGCAGTAAAGCCTGTTTCCAGGGTTTTATGAGAATCCAAGGAGGTGGTTTGCAGAAAACTTTGTCTGTGGCCTCTGACGCATAAACCCTTAAACAGCTGTGATCACTGTAGAACTTAGAGTACCAGAGATGGAAGCTCCTAGAATGATCTAGCCAAGAACTCCCCAAATTTCTTACTTTCAAAATTTTGACCATCAGCATACATTGCATGCATTGTTATGGTCAGATACAGAATGTCCCCTGAAGAGCTCAGGGTTGCTATAGTTAAGTCATGAGGGTTGTAATCTCATCGTAGTGGATTTACTGTGTGGTAACCTGGGCTGGTGAGATGTGGCTGGAGAAGGCGGGTCCCTGGGGGTGTGACCTTAGGGATTGTGCTTGTGTCTTTGAATCCCTTTGCTTGCTTGCTCTTTCTGCTTCTGGCCTCTGTGATGTGAAGAGCAGAGCCCATGTGCTCTCCCTCTCTTTGCTTTCCACCACCATGCCCTGAACTCTGCAGACCTAGCCTGACATGGACTGAATCTCTAAATCTCCAAAAACTTCATACCTCTAAATTATGTGGTCAGTGGCTTTGGATTACAGCAGTGAGAATGTTAACCAAGATATGCATCTTATTCATTTAATATATTTCCTATAAATGGATGTAGTTAACAATTTAACTGCAACCTCATCCTATAAATAACATCTGTGGTCATGTATTTTTTCCAAATACACTTTAAAATGAATAACAATACTATTACTATAAAATAATATTAGGGAAGCTGGGCGTGGTGGCGCACACTTATAATCCCAGTACTTAGGAGGCTAAGACTGGAGGATCCGGGTTCGCTGCCAGCCTCAGCTACTTAGTGAGGTCTTCTGCAACTTAGTGAGACCCTGTTTCGAAATAAAGAATAAAAATAGGGTTGGGGGTGTAGCTTGGAGGTAGAATGCCCCTGGGTTCAATCCCCAGTACCACACACACACAATAATAATAATAATAATAATAATAATAAGGAAAATACCATTTAGGAGCATGATCTTGAGTGGCCCCAACCCCTTCAGGAGACCTGTGTTATGATTTTTACTGCCCCCCCCAAAGTTAATGTGTGGGAAATTTAATCCCCAAATTCATACATTGTTGATGATATTTGGAGGTGGGGCCTCTGAGGGGTAATTAGGGCAGTGGTTTTATAAGTCTAGGAAGAGAGACCCGAGCTGTCTCGCTTGCTCTGTCTCACCATGTGAGGCCTCACCAGAAGCTGAGCAGAAGCCAGCACCATGCTCTTGGATTTCCAAGTCTGCAGAACCATAAACCAAAGAAACATTTTTTAAATAAATGATCAGATCTCAAATATTTTGTTATAGCAGCAGAAAATGGACCATGCTACCTGTTATTACACTCTGAAGAGGTGACCTCTGGCCCCAGGGTGGGGGGTGTCTGTTCCCTCACTAGCAAGTCCACATCTACCACCCAGCGCCAGGCCCAGCATCGCGCGCTCTACGTCACTCCCAATGGCTTCATCTCAACCCAAGGACAAAGTGTAAACTCCTTTGCCCGGATGTAAGACTCCTTTTCCCTCCAAATTCCTTACCTTAGCCCTCCATGAACCACAGACTCCAAGGGACAGAGAGGAGGTGCCTTCTGCTTCCGTGTGTCTGGTGTGGCTCCCCTACTCATGAAGCACTCCTTACACTAGCGCTCCATCTCAATGGCTTGGGCAGAGTTGACTCCACCCTGCTCCATGGGGTGGGCCTCTGACCTACGCCTGGCCAACCCAAGGACCCCACTTGTCACAAAGGATCCTGGCCACAGTGATGATTGGATCAAGGATGGACAGGAGCTCAGGCAAGACCAACGAGAGCAGTCCTGGGATATTTTTCTAGAACTCTAGCAGAGGTACTTTTTGGGGGTACCTACTCAAAGCTTGTAGACATCTTGACCACTTCTGAAAGAGAACCTGCCTGAAAAGGATAGAAATACTAAGCTATATAGAGACCCAGATTCCCCATGGCTACATTTGAGGTCCTGGATCCAGCCATATCTGATGTCCACATCTGGGACCTTTCATTTGCATGAACCAAGAAAACCTATATGGCTCAATTGTTTTGAATTATATTTCTGTTGCTTGCCACCAAAGACACTCAATACACAGGAGGAGAGAAGAGGGCCCAGAATTTGAAGCCAGAGGACCTTGGAGCAAACAGTAGCTATTTTTTGATCCTTCTACTGTCTGACCTCAGTTACTGACTCTAAAATGGTAAAATCCTACCCGCTGCACCTGGCCGCTGAGACTAGACGTGAGGAAGCAGAGATGACCAGGCCCATGAACTGTAGAGTGCGGTGCCGGGGCACTGAATTCCTGCTATTACTGGCTAGTGCTCTAAATGACTCCGCACCTCCCCAGCACCCCGAGCCCCATCATGCCTAGCTGCATTTGCATGAGCTGAGCCCTCTCCTTGCACAGCTTCCCCCTCCCTAAAGTCACGCTGGAATATTCCAGAACTCCTGCCACTCACTTATTGCCTTCTGGGTTTTCACTGATGTTATTATCAACTTGCTATTTATCTTTATCTTTACCTCACCTCCCACTTTTTACTCCAAAAAAACATGTCTCAAAAGGAAATGCTCCATCACTACCATCAGGAGATAACTAGGATGAAGTAGAGAGACATCGTGTACCTCACTGGTTAAAACACAGACTGCAAGCCAGGTGTGGTGGCACACGCTTGTAATCCCAGTACTTGGGAGGCTGAGACAGGAGGGTCGCAGGTTCGCAGCCAGCCTAAGCTACTTAGTGAGGCCCTCCGCAACTTAGTGAGACCCTGTTTCAAAATAAAGAATAAAAAATAGGGCTGGGAGTGTAGCTCAGAGGTAGAATGCCCCTGGGTTCAATCCTCAGTACCACAAACACACACACACACACACACACACACACACAGACTGCACAGGAGCCTGCCTCAGTCTAAACTCCAGCACTGCTACTGCCAGGCTGAGAAACCTCAGACCCGTTACTTAGCCTGTCTGCTCCCCAAGGTCTTCATTTGTAATGTGGGAATAATAATAACAGTACCATGCTTTCAGGGCCTTGGGGGAACTAAATTAGTCAATACTTGTCATGTATTTGGAACAGTGCCTGGCACACAGGCGATGTGAGATTAAGTGTTTCTTAAACAAAACCATCAACTTACCCTAAAACTAAATGCAATGAAATGTAAAAGGTAAATACAAGGAAGGCAAAAGACAGATATTGAACCCTAGAGAGAACTTCCGATCTGCCTAGGGCTTGCAGGAGCTAGAGACTCTGTAGGTCTTTGTTTAAAAGTGCAGTATAAACATCTGTAATCCCAGTAGTTGGGAGGCTGACACAGGAGAATCGCAGGTTCAAGGCCAGCCTCTGCAACTTAGCAAGACCCAGTTTCCAAATAAAAAACATAAAATAAAAAGGGCTGGTGTGTAGCTTGGAGGTAGAATGCCCCTGAGTTCAAAGCCCAGTAACACACACACACACACACACACACACACACACACACATACACACACACATTAATTTAAAAAGGACTGGGGTTGTAGCTTGGAGGTAGAATGCCCCTGGGTTCAATCCCCAGTACCAAAAAAAATCAGTGGGGGGGCGCAGATAAACAGAACATGGTGGTACATGCCTGTAATCCCAGTTCTCAGGAGGCTAAGACAAGAGGATTTCAGGTTCGAGGACAGCCTCAGCAACTTAGCAAGACCCCATGTCAAAATAAAAAAAATAAAAGGGCTGGGGGTGTAGCTTAGAGATAGAATGCTCCTGGGTTCAATCTCCAGTACAACAAAGAGAAAGAGAAAGAAATGAAAGAAATAAAGAGAGAGAGAGAGAGAGAGAGAGAGAGAGAGAGAGAGAAAGAAAGAAAGAAAGAAAGAAAGAAAGAAAGAAAGAAAGAAAGAAAGAGGAAGGGAGGGAGGGAAGGAGGGAGGGAGGAAGGGAGGGAGGGAGGGAGGAAGGAAGGAAGGAAGGAAGGAAGGAAGGGAGTAGAGAAGTGTTTAATACACACCAGCAGCAAATTACCAAATTGAAGTTCTTGCCCCTGCATCATCTGACAAATGCCGGACCCTTCGGCCATCACTGAAAGAAGAGTGCCAAGGGTCTAACACCCCAACTGTGGGACACAGGGCTATTCCACGCTGTCTACAATAGGCTGCTCACTTCTGGGAAACAGCGGCCTGGCATGAAGAGAGCTTCTCCCTCACACCCTCCTCCTGCCCCCACAGCACTAAGTGGCCACTCTCTGGTCTCACTGCCCTCTCTGCTCTGAACCTCGCCCTTTACAGGAGTCAACCGAGGCTGATTCCCGAGTGCAATGGCAACTAACTTCTCAGACGCCGGTCAGATCACCTGGTGATCTAAGAGCCTTCCTTCTCTGGGAGCTCCTGCAGCACTCCCAAAGCATCTACTGCATCCCAGCTCCGTGTCCTAACCCCTCTGATTCTCTGTTTTCTCCTCTATAAAATGGGGGTCACGGATCTTTGCTGAAGGTTTGTCATGAACACTAAATGCATCACTGCCTGGAAAGTCTCGTCCAAGTGTTTATCCAGCAGGCTCCAGTGCTGAGGAACAATTTCTGGGAATATAGTCGTTCAAACTAAAGGTTGACCAAGTTCCAGGAGTTCTGGGGATGTGGAGAAGCTCAAGGGAAGGAAGGAAATTAGACTGAAGGAAGTGTTATAGAGAACATACAGTGCTTCACTTCAGAGTCGACAGAGAAATGCAAATAAAAACCACAATGACATACCATTTTAATTTTATCAGATTGGCAAAAGCTAAAAGCCTGACTGTGTCACGTGTCACTGAGGATGTGCTGTGATGGGAACTCTCATTCACAGCTGGTGGAAATGTAAATTAATACAACTGGTCCAGAAAGTAGTTTGGCATGATCTAATAGATGCAAGCAGGTGCCTTCCCTAAGTCCCAGCAAGGTCACTCCTACATACACTACAAAAGAAACTCTTCTCTTGCGTACAAGAAGTGTACCCAGAAATGTTGCTTATAGCATTGATTTTAATAGTAAAAAAAAAATTGGAATGGGCTAAATATCCATCAGTGGGAGAATGGAAAAAACAAATTATGATATAATGGCCCAATGTGAAAATGAATCATTTACCACTACACACAACAAAGAAAATCACTCTCAAAAACAAAATGTGGAGTGAAAAAAAAGAAAGTCAGGGAAGAACATATGCATAATAACACCCTCTATGTCACACTTGAAACCACACAAAACAATGCTATGTATTGTTTATGTGGACACACATATGTCATTAAGGCATAAAGGAATTCATGGAGATGATAAACATCATATTTTAAATAGTGTAGAAAAGAAGGGGATATATAAAGAAGGAGTGTACAGGGGATATAAAAACAAGGGGTATAGCCAGGTGTGGTGGTGCTTGCCTGTAATCCCAGTACTTGGAAGGCTGAGACAGGAGGATCACAGGTTCAAGGCCAGCCTCAGCAACTTAGCAAGACCCTCAGCAACTTAGTGAGATCCTGTCTCAAAGTTTTAAAAAAGAGAGGCTGGGAGTGTAGCTTGGGAGGTAGAACACCCCTGGGTTCAATCTCCAGCACCACCAAAAAAAAGTGGGGGAGTATAAACAGTTTGGTAAAACTGGGTGAAACTACCATGGGTGTTGATTATATTATTATTTATGCCTCTTTGTATGTCCAAACTGCCTCACATTTTAAATGAAAATTAATCTTAATTTTGTAAAATAACATATGGAGAAAGGACTACCACTCTGGGCTATGATGGAATAGCTGGTATCAGACCAATCTTCCTACTGAGAACAACTACTAGGCAGGAAAAAAATAACCTACACAGAGAGTACAGTATAACTACACAAATTATACAGTACTCAAGTGAAGGAAAAATCATTGAAATTTTGCATGCAAGTTCCTCTTTAATCTTTTGCCAAATCATTGAAAATGAGTAGCATGGCAAGAAATCTAGCATAAAGTATCTGCTGAAAAGCTAAGGGGAGACTTGGAGAGTTTTGCAATACTGAGGAAAGGATTGGGCTCAGAGCCTAACAAGAGAGATGAACTCTGGTGACTATCCATTCATTTAGAGAAGGCTATGCCTTGGGAGTAAGAAAAAGTTGGGAACAGTTTAGACTTGATTGCATCAAGGAGATCTGCACATATTACATATCTGTTAGAAGAAAATTAAAATTTACCTGGAAAAACTTTCTTCATCCATAACCTCTATATTTTTCATGCACAATGTTCAACATTCAAATAAAATTACAAGGCAAACTAGGAAACAGCATCAAATGATCAACAACTAAGAAAAAAGACAATAGAAACAAATATAGGTGGTTCAGAAAATGACATTATCAAACATGATTCAAAATAACTATGATTAATATGTTCAAGAACTCTACCAGAATTATGAAATCTGTTTAAAGAGTAGACATCCTAAAAATAAAAAATACAATAATTGAAATTTATAAGAACTGAAGATATGGGTTTAAGAGCATATTAGAAAGATGAGAAGAGAGGATTAGTGGACTCGAAGATTGGTCAACAGAAAATATCCATAGTGAAGCACTCAAAAATACAGAAAAGAGCAAAAGAAACACACGAGACATTGAGAAAAGATCTAACACATATGCATTTGGAGTTAAGAAGAGGAGAAAGAAAAAGTCAGAAGTAATAGTAGAGATATTAAATATTTTTAATGTTTAAACATTTTTCTAAAGTAATAAAAGATGTTAATCCACAGATTCAAAAAGCTCTACAAATCTCAAGAAGGATAAATACAAAGAAAACCACATCTAGGCTCATCATAGAAAAACTACTTTTAAAAATTAAACACAAGCCGGGCATGGTGGCGCACGCTTGTAAACCCAGTACTTGGGAGGCGGAGATGGGAGGATCCGGGTTCGTGGCCAGCCTCAGCTACTTAGTGAGGCCCTCTGCAACTTCGTGAGACCCAGTTTCAAAATAAAGTATAAAAAATAGGGTCGGGGGTATAGCTCGGAGGTAGAATGCCCCTGGGTTCAATCCCCGGTACCACAAAAAAAAAAAAAGTAGAAATAATAAGGCTGTCAGCTAACTTTTCAATAGAAATACTATAAGGGATGAGACAATGGAGCAAGATCTTTTAAAGCTGAAGTTTTAAAAAGCCAACTTAGAATTTTATATCCAACGAAAATATCCTTTTTTTTTTTGCGGTACTGGGGATTGAACGCAGGGGCGTTCTACCTCCGCGCTACGCCCTCGGCCCTATTTTTTATGCTTTATTTTTGAAACCGTGTCTCATGAAGTTGCGGAGGGCCTCACTAAGGAGAGAGAGAGAGAGAGAGAGAGAGAGAGAGAGAGAGAGAGACAGGGAGAGAGAGAGCGAAAGCTGAGGCTGGCCGTGAACCCGGATCCTCCGGTCTCCACCTCCCAAAGTGCTGGGATTACACGCATGCGCCACCACGCCTAGCGAAAATATCCTTTAAAAATGAAGTCAAGGTCAATATATTAAAGGAATCTATAAAAATTCCACAATTAACATAATATTTAATGGTGAAAGACTTCTGAACAAGATTATAAAAAACTCATGAAGCCTATAAAACATTTTATTAGAGCTTCTAGCCAAGGCAATTAGGCAAGAAAAAGAAATAAAAGACATCCAGATTGGAAAGGAAGAAGTAAATCATTTGTATTTCAGATAATATGATCTTGTATATACAAAATCTAAAGTAATCCACACCAAAAGCAAACACAAAAAATAACTGTTAGAGGTAATAAGTTAATGTAGCAAGGTTGTAGGATACAAGATCATATACAAAATCAATTTTATTTTTATACACTGGCAGTAAACAATCTGAAATAAAATTAAATAAAAAGAAATTTCACTTAATATTAAAAAAGAATAAAACGTGAAGGATTTTAAAAATTTATTAGTTCCATTAGTGCAAGACTAATTAGCTTGTTAGTGTGAGTCTTGTACACTGAAAACTACAAACATTGTTGAAGAACTTATGAAGATATGAGGAGGATATCCTATGTTCATGGATTGGAAGACAACATTATTGTGATGACTCTCCAAATTGATCTACAGGTGCAAAGTAAGTTCTATAAAAATCCCGGCTGGATATTTTTTCTCAGAAATTGATAAGCTGATCCTCAAATTCATAGGGAAATGTAAGGGGTTAGATTTGGTTAAAAAAAAGTCCAAAAAAGAATCCAGCTGGAAAATTCACACTTCCCAATTTCAAAGCCTACTACAAAGCTACACTAATAAGAACAATGTGGTAATGACATATAAATATAGTCATAAACCAATGAAATTGAATGAGAGTCCAGAAATAAGTTCTTGCTTCTATATTCAATTGATTTTTGCCAAGGGTTCTAAGACGATGGGGAAAAGAATAGTCTTTAAAACACAGGATACTGGTGAAACTGGATAGTCACATATAATATAATGAGTTAGACTCCTACTTCACACCATATACAAAAATTAGCTGAAAGTGGATTAAAAACCGAGATGTAAAAGGTAAAATTAGTAAAGTCTTAAAATAAAACATAGATGTAAGTCAGACATGGTGGCGTACGCATGCCTGTAATCACAGTACTAGGGAGGCTGAGACAGGAGGATTGCAGATTCAAGGCCAACCATAGCAACTTAACGAGACCCTCAGAAACTTAAAGAGACCCTGTTTCAAAATAAAAAATAAAAAGGGCTGAGGGTTTAGCTCAGGGGGTAAAATGCCCCTGGGTGCAATCCCCAGTACTAAAAAAAAAAAAAAAAAGAAGTTTGTTCTTTCCAAAAAAATCTCCACCGGGATTCTTTGGTGGAAATTGACACGATTATTCTAAAATTATAAAAATTCAGAGTTAAA
This sequence comes from Glis glis, assembly GCA_004027185.1. Classification (NCBI taxonomy): domain Eukaryota; kingdom Metazoa; phylum Chordata; class Mammalia; order Rodentia; family Gliridae; genus Glis; species Glis glis. The sequence continues at coordinate 10,843 of PVJS01026490.1, forward strand.
AATAGCTTATTATGAAACACATACAAATGTTGAAGTAAACAATTTTAAGAAAGAACATTAAGACTTGTAAAGTAAGAAAAGATGGCATTGTTGCAAGGAAAAACAAACTGGCCAATGGAAAAGAATAGAGACTCTAGAAATAGATTCATATATAACCACTTGATTCTCAATACAGGTACCATTGAGAAGCAGTGGGGAAAGCATGACATTAAAAAATGATGGCACAGGCCGGGCATGGTGGCGCACATTTGTAATCCCAGGACTTGGGAGGCTGAGACAGGAGGATCACAGGTTTGAAGCCAGCCTCAGCAACTTAGCAAGAAGACCCTGTTTCCAAATAAAAGATAAAATAGGACTGGGGGTGTAGCTCAGAAGTAGAATGCCCCTGGGTTCAATCCCCAGCACCATACACACAAAAAAATAATGATGATGACAGCATAGGCCAGGCGTGGTGGCGCACACCTGTAATCCCAGTACTTGGGAGTCTAAGACAGGAGGATCGTGGGTTCGAGGACAGCCTCAGCAACATAGCAAGACTCTCAGCAACCTAGTGAGACCCTGTTTCAAGAACCAAAGAATAAAAAAGGGCTAGGGGTGTAGCTCAGAGTTAGAGTGCCCCTGGGTTTAATCCCTAGTAACACACACACACACACACACACACACACACACACACACGATGGCATATTAGTTGAATGTTCGCATGGAAAAAGTAAACCTGGACCCCATCTCAAATCATCCATAAAAATAAATTCCAGCTAGACTGTCAACCTAAATATGAAAGTAAAACAAAAAATCATCTAGAAGAAAACATCATGTTTTCATGACCTCAGCGCAGGCGACACTTCTTTTTTTTTGTTTTGTTTTTGTTTTTATTTCACAGACAACACTTCCTAACACACAGAAAACTCTAGCAATAAATAAAAAGACTGAAAAACTGGATTTAACTAAAATCCAGAGCTGGGTGTGGTGGCGCACACCTGGGATCCCAGTACTCCGGAGGCTGAGACTGGAAGATCGCAGGTTTGAGACCAGCCTCAGCAAATTAGTGAGGCCCTCAGCAACTTAGCAAGATCCTATTTCAAAATAAAAACCAACAAAGGGCTGGAGGTGTAGCTTGGAGGTAGAATGCTCCTGGGTTCAATCCCCAGTACCACACCCCCCAAAAAAAATTAAGAACCTTTGTTCATCAAAGGTTCCATTGACGGAATGGAAAAGAAACCAAAATAGGGCAGCAGAGGATTATATATTTATAATAAAAAAGACAGACATTCTAAGTACTGGAAGGGATATGGAGTACCTATACTCTCCATAGCTAGTCAGTGTTATCAGTATTAGAGTGTAAATTGATCGGGGTGTGGTGGTACAGGCTTGTAACCCTAGTACTTGGGAGGCTGAGATAGGAGGATCTCAGGTTTGAGGCCAGCCTCTGCAAGTTAGTGAGGCCCTGTTTCAAAACAACAACAACAACATAACAAAACAAAATAGGGCTAGGGGTATAGCTCAGAGGTAGAATGTCCCTGGGTGCAATTCCCCGTATAATAAATAAATAAGAGTGCAAATGGATATAACCACTTTGAAAAACTGCTTTAGGAGACCCAACCCTTCCATTTCAAGGTTATGTACGAAGGAGAAATGTGTCCATTCGGGTACAAGCAGCCCTGGGCCAGCGTGTTCCTGGCAGCATTGTTTACCACCTCCCCAAATTGGAAAGAACCCAAGTTCTCGGTCTCCCTGTCTCCCCTGTCCCTCCCTGGTGACAACACACTGCATCTGTTTAGTTATTCCGGTCAATCGTCGTCTCCCATGTCACCCAGGTGGGGGCTGCAGGCTTGAAAGTGAAAGGTGAGGGGTTTGGTAAAAGTAAAATGGCCCGTTTCCCACAGGAACCAAGAAGAAACGAGGCGGGTGGAGAGGGACTCCCCAGAGGTACCCTAAGCCAGGGCTGACAGGTCACTGGAAGGAGAAGTGTCCAGACTCAGGGACTTCCCAAGAGGGAAGCCAGAAGCCAGGGCTCCTGGGTCCTCCTGGGTCTTCATGGATTGCCTCCAGCCCGTCCTCCCGCCGCTCCTCCTCCCTGACCTCCCTGCCTCCAGCTGCAACCCTAACCGGGTCCTCACTCCCACCGAATCATTCCATGGCTCCCTTTTGCCCTTCAGAGCAAACCCCGATTTCCTCAGCCTGACTCTCAAGGTGTCCCCTCTGTTCCCCAGGACTGCTCTTGGCTCCGGGCACACCTGCTCACCGGCAGCTCCACCAACACGCTCCATTCACCTGGCTCTCACGCCTTCGCACGTGCCGCTTCATCCACCGGAACCCTCTCCTCGCCTCGCCTGACTGTCAGCCTCCTACTCAGTCTTCAAAATCCAGTTGAAATGTCATCTCCTCTGTCGCTCTTTGACCTCTCCACGGAGTGTGAGTCACTCCTTCCTCGGGGCCCATCCCTCCACCACACCACACTGCTCAGAAGGCTTCTGTCCCCGTCTGAGCGGCGTCTGGGCAGGGACCAGGTGTTCTGGGTTACTGCTGAATCCCTAGAGACTAACATCCCTAGCTCAAAACATCTGTTACAACCGGGTGTGGTGGTGCACGCCTGTAATCCCTGTACTTGGGAGGCTGAGACAGGAGGATCGAAGGTTCTCTGAGGACAGCCACAGCAAGTAGTGAGATTCTCATCAACCTAGCGAGACCCTGTTTCCAAATAAGAAATAAAATCGGGCTGGGGGTGTAGCTCGAAGGTAGAATGCCTCTGAATTCAATCCCATCACCACAAAAAAACCAAACCAAAACAAAACAAAACCCATCTGTTACAGGCACAATTAAAGAGAATGCTTTCTACAGTAATAGCTTGTGAAGGGTAGCCTCAGTGTTAGAATCTATGCAGGTTGCACACTCCAGTTAAATCGTATTCTTTTGCACATGGAGGACCTCATCTACCTAAGGAAGATATAATCTCCAATGCTCTGCATCCCCCACTGCAGGACCTTTGCACGTGCCATTCCCTCTGCCTACAATGCCCGCCCCCCTCCAAGCTTCTCATCCTCATATTTCAACTTCAATACTGCCTCTTCATAGAGGCCACTCACTCTGTCTCAAGCGGGTCTTCTCCAAGGTCCTTTTTGTCTCCTTTATGACAGCTGTAATATTAGGATGAGTTTAGTGAATGTCTCTGTCTCTCTGTCCTGGAGCACAAGCTCCCAGAGGTTAGATAATTGACTTGTTTTGTTTATCATAGTGCACAGAATGGGTTTGGGAACACAGTAGGTTCAACAAGTAACTGAAGAAAAATGGTGGATGGATGGATGGATGGATGGATGGATGAATGGATGGAGGGATGGATGTATGGCGGGATGGCTGGAGGTATGGCTGGATGGAGGGTGGATAGGGCTAAGAACTGCTATGCACAGTCATGCAAGAAACAGACCCCTATGCGTCATCCCCCAAGAGATCTGTTTCCCCTTCCGCTTTGTCACTGTCCCCGGGTGCCACCCTCAGCTCCCAGAGTCTGAGCGACGGTGACTTCTGTCATCAGATTAGTGACATTGCAAGTTCTCCCTTGAGCAGAGCTCTCGGCTTCGGTGGCCCTGGGCCAGCAGGGAGACTCGGCCTCTAACTCACCGCGGGCCTTGGCCACCTTGCATGCCTTCCCTGAGCCTCGGCTTGCCGGCCTGTGGAATGGGGGCGTGGCCCGGGCGGGCGGAGGAGCGGGAGCAGGTGCCGGGTGCGCTGTGGACGTGTGCTGGATGTCGGGGATTTGTATTTCTCTCCGAGCGACACGGGGTGGGCTATGCGTGCCTGAGGACTGGTGAGCAGGAGATCCTGGGCTTAGAGCTCAGGCTGTGGGAGCAGAACACCAGGGATGGGCCTTCCCTGCCCAGCCTGTGCCACCTGCCTCCCAGCCGGGCAGCAAATCTCCGTGCACACGGCCTCCTGAGCTGGGCAGCCCGTGCAACCTCCCCTAGCTGAGGGCCCAGGCCCAGCGACCTCGCCCTCCCCACGGCTCTGCCCTCTGGGTAGCCTCCTCTCTGAGCTCCAGCCCCATTTCCCCCAGACCTGGAGGGGTGGTGGCAAAGCAGAAGGACACTTTGAACCACCATTCCCTGGGGCCCGAGGCAGGGGCTTGGGCGGAGCCAGCAACCTGCCCCTGCGTTCCCAGCAGGCCCCCACCAGCCTGCCGCAGTCCTGGCCGGAACAGACTGAGCGTGGCCAATCCACCTTGGAGAACGCAGGCGGCACCCATTCTCATCTACGCCCTCTTCAAACCCACTTGGAAGCTCAGAGAGGCCCAGGGCCTTGTCTGTGGTCACACAGCAAGGAAGGGCCAGGGGCCTGAGCAGGAGCCAGGCTGGTGCACTTGCTCACCTCCCTGGGGACAATTCGGGTGGCTGGGTCCTTCCTGGGGACTGCAGGGACCACAGGCTGGGCCCCCCATGCAGGTGTCCTGGGCGGCCGGGGGCCTCCATGGGGCCTCTACCCGACCCCGGGGAATGTTCTCAGATTGGTTCAGAAGTTCCAAGTTTACTCAGAGCTCTCGTTTGAGCTGTCATGAAAAGTCCCTTTGGCCTGGGGCCAGGACAGGGGTGGGGCGGTGGCTGTGGGTCTGGGGGGAGGTGGGGTTGCTCCAGTTCCCTACCCCTACCCGCCGGGGGGGGGGGTTCTATGGGCCCTGGAGGCGCTGTGAAGGCGAGACCCTCCTCCCCAAGAAACCGTCTGCGGCCCTGTCTCCCAGGCTTTCTTATCTCCCTTTTGAAACGGCTCCCTGGGTGACCCTAGAAAATCCCGCTCTTTCTATAAGCCTCAGTTTCCCCATCTGTAAAAGGGATGTAGAAACTATGACTATCATTTGTGGAGGACTTAGTACACGCCAGAAGCTAAACCAGGTATTCTCGTCAGTAACAGGACTATTATTACCAATGACATTTAAAATAAAACCTAATAGGAGGGGTGTGGTGGTGCATGCCTGTAATTCCAGTACTTGGGAGGCTGAGACAGGAGGATCACAGGTTAGAGACCAGACTCAGCAACTCAGAGAGACTCTCAGCAACTTAGTGAGACCCTGTGTAAATATAAAATAGGGCTGGGGCAGGATGTAGCTCAGTAAAAAATAAAATAGGGGTGGCATAGAGGCATAATGCTCGGGGGTTCAATTCCTAGTACCACAAAACAAAACAACACAAAAACCTAGTAGCTACTTTCCCTTCCTTCCTTCCTTCCTTCCTTCCTTCCTTCCTTCTTTCTTTCTTTCTTTTTCAGTCTTCGAACTCAGGGGAGCTCCACCACTCAGCTCCACCCCAGCCCTTTCTATTTATTATTTTGTGACAGGGTCTCCCTAAGTTGCCCAGGCTGGCCTTGAACTTGTGATCCTCCTGCCTCAGCCTCCTGACTTGCTGGGATTCCAGGCACCTGCCTATAGCTACTGTTTCTTGCGAGCTATCTGTGGGTCACTGCTAAGCGCTTGTCTCTCACTGTAGCCTGTGCGCCCCCAGCTCTGGCTGTCTGTGCACCATGAGACCAGGACCCAGGAAGGTATCTGACCCCATAGTAGGTGCTCAGTAAATACACATTGGATAAATTTTCACAACGAACCTGAGACAGGTGTTCTTATTCCTGGTCTCATTCCTACAGAAAGTCCTTATTGGTGTTCTTACAGACATGTCCTCATATTCCAGACAAGCAGCTGGGCTTTGGAGGGTTAATTAAGTGGTTCCCTCGAGGACACGCAAGTACTAGGTAGTGGAGCGGGGATTTGAACCCAGGTCTGGCTGATTCCAAAGCCTAAAATCACAATCAACTGCGTTTGGTGAGCCAAGTCCAGCACCCTCCGCTGTTGGCAGGGACCAGGCGGTGTGGAGAAAGTCACTCCTGGCTGTGGGGTTCCGAAGGGCTGGCCCCCCTCCCTGACTGTGGGAGGGAGGGACGCCTCTTTCCTTCATGCATCTATCTGGCACCGGGTGGTCCTGGTGCTAGGGAGACAGGGGCACCTCCTGAGCTGCTATGTCCTGCTTTCCCCAACTCCATCTTCTCTCCTGCTGGTCTCCCCAGCACACCTCTGCCCACCCATCACCTGTCACGGGCTCTCTCCTCGCTGGGCAGTGGAGTCTGCATGGCCCCGGGCTCAGGGCTCGGTCCTGGCCTTGCTACTTTCTTTCTCTTTTTGATACTGGAGATTGAACACAGAGGCATTCTACCTCTGAGCTACACCCCAGCCCTTTTTATTTTTTATTTTGAAATAGAGTCTTGCTAAATTGCTGATGCCGGTCTTGAACTTGTGTTCCTCCTCTCTTAGCCTCCCAAGTACTGGGATTACAGGCGTGCACCCCTGCGCTCGGATCGCATTATCCTGTCCTGTAGGTTGTGGCCCAGCTGTCACACAGACTGGGGTCCAATCTCCTGGTCACAGTTAACCTGGGGCAATGTTGTCCCCACTAAGCCTCAGACTGGTTATCTGTGACATGGGCTGCGGGAGGTCGCCAGCCTCACCGCGGGAGGTCCCCAAGTGCTTGGGACATGGTGAGCGCTGGGGGCCGGCCAGAGCCCAAGGAACTGGGGTGGGGGCACCGTTCTCCAAGCATGTCCCCGTGCCCTCTACCGCTCTTAGAGTCTGGCCCTTCCCCTCCAAGAGCTCAAGGATGCAAACTCTCTTCCTAAAAGGGCCCCTGTGCTCACGGGTGTGCACTGTACGCCCCGGAGTCCTCACAGACAGCCCGACAAGGATGGAGTTTCTGTGGTCCCCATTTTATAGATGAGCAAACAGAGGACCCATGAGGCAGAAGAAGCAGAGACGGGCCGAGTTCACCCAGCTATGAAGCCGCGTGGCAGGTTTCGCCCCGCCAGGTTTTCCCCGCTCCGCCATGTGCTCTGAACCCCCTGGCCTCCCCAGGGAGCAGCCCCCAGGATTTCAGTACCCCTGCGGGGTCCTAGGCTCCAGCTGGGCAGGGACGGTCACCTCTTCAGCTTGTCCTCAGTGCTCACTCCAGACACCCGCTCCCTCCCGGGCTTCTCCACCAGGAATCTGTATGCCTGCTTCTTCCTTTCCCATCCTTCCCGCTCAGCCTCCGCTACCCTCACCACGCGCCTCTCCTCCACCTAAGGAACATCGTTTTTCCTTATCTGTGAAATGGGCACATCGACCCTTCCTTTGAAGGGTTAGATGAAGTAGAGGCGATAAAGCACTGAAGCTGGTGCCACATCGATGCCCCTCCCCGCCAAAACAGGCCCAGGGAAGCGACAGTCTCTGCCCCCATGCCCATCACTGCCTGGCCCGGCTATCCAGAACCAACCGCATTGGCCTGGAATTGGGCTTCCTCCTCCCACCCACTGCTCCTTGGATATGGGGTCATTTCAGCCATGCCTCTGCCTCCATCCCTGTCCTCTGCAGACCCACAGCAAAGAGCTCTAGTCACTCTGAACAAGAGACTCCAGCCTCAGCTCTGCCCGCTGGGCCACCTGAACTTTCCATGCCTCAGTGTCCCCAGCTGGCATGGGGCACAGGACTGTTCGGAGCCCTCCCACCGTGGCCCCAGATGCCCAGGCAAGGAACCACCCGAGGGCAGCAGCCGCTGGAGTCCTTACCTGCGCTCCCAGTGTCTTCTCAGACATCCATGCCGCGGGCTCGGGGATCTGGTGGCCTCCCCTGGGACAGGGACGGTCGACAGCTGGCCTCCGTGTAGGGACGGGAGGCGAGAGTCTGAGAAAGCAGGCAGGGTCCAGGGTGGGGTGAACCTCGCAACCTGCCACACGTCACCAACCCAACTGTCCCCCGAGCAGAGGGACAGTGGGGCTTGGGGCAGGTGTTCCGCACAGAGGGAGCCAGACAGAGCGGCCAGACAGGGGAAGGAGCTGCGGGGCAGGGACCAATCGCCGCACCGGGGACAGGCAGACCAGCAGGCAGCCAAATGACTGGCGGCGGGGACAGCGGCACACAGCCGGCTGTCAATCACATCCCGACAGACCGAGCGCCACTGCAGGTCTGTGCAAAGCGCTAGGCTGCCATCCCGCCGGCGCCGGCCACGTGCTCAGGGCGGGGAGGAAGAGGAGGATGTGGTGAGCCTCCCCCGCCCCGCCCCCACCACGGAGTGAGAAGCTGGGGGCCCAGCCCAGGCAGGCGTCCACTGCTCACCAAAAGTCACCCGCTAGCAAGACATCTGGGGCCACTAGGGGTACAGCTGCCTCTTGGGGACAGTGACATCATCTCCACAGACTTCACAGCCTTGACCCATGAGGCAGGCAGCGCAGCCGGAGCCACCACTTCTCACCGATGTGGAAACTGAGGCTCAGAGGTGTGAAGAGGTGACTGAGTCCAACCCCTCAGCTCAGACAGAAGACTGAGCCTCCGGGCCACAGATGCCAGGGGCCCATGGAAGCCTCCTTTACCAGTTTGCAAACCGGCCTGTGTTATTCACCGGCACAGCCCGCCCAGCAGACCTGAGCTCCCTTCTCAGGACCCCTTCTCAGGCTCACCCAGACTCCTCTCTGTCCCCTTTTTCCTGGGATCCCCGGCTCTGTGCTGCAGGGAGGAGAGATCTGCCTCCATGCCCTGGGGGAGAGAACCCCTTGGACATGTCGAATCACCTTGCTTTGCACATCTGTCGAGGGAGGATGCACAGCCACCAGAGAAGGGACAGCCATTTGCACATGAGGACTCAAGAAGAAAAGAGAGAAAATAAATTCTCAAGAGAGATTTTTGTCTTGTAGCAAGCCAGGGGCCCACGACATTTTAGAAACCAGAGAAGCTGGGCGTGGTGGTGCATGCCTGTCATCCCAGTATGTGGGAGGCTGAGACAGGAGGATCGCAGGTTCAAGGAGAGCCTCAGCAACTTAGCAAGACTCAGCAATCCAGCAAGACCCTGTTTCAAAACAAGACAAAACAAAACAAAAGGGCTGGGGGAGTAGCTTGGAAGTAGAATGCCCCTGGGTTCAATCCCCAGTACCACAAAAACAAACAAACAAAAACAGGGAACTAAATTTACTTTTTTTTTGGTACTGGGGATGGAACCTAGGGTCATTCTACCTCTGAGCTACACCCCCAGCCCTGTTTTTTATTCTTTATTTTGAAACAGGGTCTCTCTAACTTGCGGAGGGCCTCACTAAGTAGCTGAGGCTGGCCGTGAACCTGCCATCCTCCTGTCTCAGCCTCCCAAGTACTGGGATTACAAGTGTGCGCCATCACGCCGGGCCAGGGAATGAAATTTAACAAGCTCGTGCCCAGCAACCTCAGAGGAGGAAGAACAAGAAGACTGCTCCAGCCCGACCACTGACTGCGTGGCACCGTGAGATCTCATTTTATCCCACAAACCCTGTGAGGCGGACAAGATCATTCCCATTTTACAGATGGAGATACTGAAGCTCAGAGGAGTGGAACACCCCACAAACTATAAGGGTGAGAGCTGGGATTTGAACCTCATGCATCTGAGTCCTAAGCTTGCTCCAGGCTGCACAAAGTAGTCCAAAGCAGGATGCATGTTCCCAGGGTGCAGTGGGGCTGTTTTGAGCTGTCTTGCTGACATGGGTCAGCTCAAACACACAAGCCATCCCCCCAGCAGACTCATTTTTGGGAAACAACTTACAGCTGATCCACATGACCGCTCCAGAGAAAAAGAGAAATCGTCTTGCTCTTTATTTCTTGATTTTTTTGTTTTTCTTTTTCTAGCTGTGTTTGAGGAACTTGGTCCAAATTCCCCTGTGGTCTATTTGAAAGATGTTTGCCCTATACACAGCATCTTCTCCCCAGCTACCAGAACAGCTCCTGCGCTACGGGTGGGAGAACAAATCTTGGGAGGAAACCAGCTTTTCTGATTCATTCTTTTTTTTTTTTTTTTTTTGGTACTGGGGATTGAACCTAGCGGTATTCTACCTCTGAGCTACACCCCCAGTCTTATTTTATTCTTTATTTTGAAACAGGGTCTCACTAAGTTGCAGAGGGTCTAAGTTGTTGAGCCTGGCCGCAAACCTGCAATCCTCCTGTCTCAGCCTCCCAGGTACTGGGACTACAAGTGTGTGCCACCACGCCCAGCTTTATTTTTATTTTGAAACAGGGTCTCGCTAGGTTGATGAGCGTCTCATTACTTGCTGAGGCTGTCCTCGAACCTGCAATCCTCCTGTCTCAGCCTCCCAGGTACTGGGATTACAAGCGTGCGCCACCATGCCCACCTGGCTTGTTCTTTCTCTTGATTTTCAAAGTGAATCTGATATCATGCCCTGGAATTTGAGGCAGTTGAGAGATCAAGAGAAGGAATAGTAATAAAAAAACAAACAAAATCACCACCCTTCTCTCCACTCAGTCCCCTACCTAGCCATTCATCCACTCTTTTGGATACTTAGCAAGTCAGAGCAAGGAAGGCAAATTTTGTTCCAATGGAAAGGGAAAGTCATCTGAGGTTTTCAGAGGGGCACTCGATTCCATTTACCCTTCCTTCCTTCCTTCCTTCTTTCCTTCCTTCCTTCCTTCCTTCCTTCCTTCCTTCCTTCCATCCTTCCTTCTTTGTTGGTACCAGGGATTGAACCCAGGGGCTTTCTACCTCTGAGCTAGAACCCCAGCGCTATTTTATTTTTTTATTCTGAAACAGGGTCTCGCTAAGTTGATGAGGGCCTCACTAAGTTGCGGAGGCTGGCTTCAAACCTGTGATCCTCGGGGCTCAGCCTCCCAAGTACTGGGATTACAGTATGCTCCACCACACCTGGCTCAATTTACATTAGAGTGCTCAGGCCATGACTAGGGTGGTGGGTGGAACGAGGCAGGGGCCATGTAGTCCCTTGGTATTTAAAAAATAGATGGTTTTGAGCCAGGCGTGGTGGCGCACGCTTGTAATCCCAGTACTTGGGAGACTGAGATAGGAGGATCTGGGTTCGCGGCCAGCCTCAGCTACTTGGTGAGGCCCTCCGCAACTTAGTGAGACCCTGTTTCCAAATAAAAAATAAAAATAGGGCTGGGGGTTTAGCTTGGAGGTAGAATGCCCCTGGGTTCAATCCCCAGTACCACACACACACAAAGATGGTTTTGGACCTGGAAATTTCACAGCTGCCAGATCTGTGTCCATTGGGGTGAACAAGCCCCTCCCCCCAGCCCCAGAAATAGGTGCGAATTCAGAGAAGCATCCTTGGAGGGGGTCCCCCTAGGTCTGTAAATGTCTCCTAAGTATGGCTCCATCACCTGGGAAAGGTAAAGGGGCTCAGGTCCTCCCAACCCCCCTGAGTATTCAGAGCTGGTCAAGGAGGAGGAAGTGGTCACATCTGTATTGTGGCCAAGTGGTCTCCCGGGAACAAAATAATTGAGACGACCCCTCCCTCGGCCCATTTCCTCATTTTTATTTTTATCTTAACAGCTTTATTGAGGTAGTATTTACATAACATGCAGCCACTGTAAGCGTACAATTCAATTATTTTTAGTAAGTTTATTGAATTGTGCAACCATCACCATGATCTAAGTTTGGAAAATTTCTATCATCTCGAAAAGATCCCTTGTGCCCATTTGTGGTCAGTCTCCATCTTCACGTGCTGGATAGTCACTTGTATATTTTCTTTGGAGAATAATCTACTCAAGCACATTACTGGGTTTTAATTTTTGCATTTATTTATTGGTACTGGGGATTGAACCCAGGGGCATTCTAACGGTGAGCTCCATCCCCAGCCCTTTTTTTAAAAATTTTTGAAACAGGGTCTCACTAAGTTGCTGAGGGCTTCACTAAGTTGCTGAGGCTGGTCTTGAGCCTGCGATCCTCCTGTCTCAGCCTGGGATTACAGGTGTGCGCCACCGTGCCCGGTTTACTGCCAATTTTTAAATTGGGTTGCTTATCATTTATTGGATTATAAGAGTTCTTTATATATTCTGGATACTTAACCAGATATAGGGCTTTGCAAATATTTTCTCCCTTCTTTGCATTGTCTTTTCACTGTCTTGATAGTATGCTTTAATGCAAAAGGGTTTTTAATTTTTATGAAATGCAATTTATCTGTTTTTTAACTTTTTGCTCATGCTTTTGTTTCATATCTAAGAATAACCCATTGCCAAACCTAAGGTCAGGGAGATTTCCCCAGTGTTTTCTTCTAAGTTTTATTATGTTGTTAGCTCTTATATTTAGATCTTTGATCCAATTTTTCCGTGTATGGTGCAAGGTAAGGATCAAACTTCAATCTTTCATATATTGATATATCCAGTTGCTCTAGCACCATTTGTTAAAGAAACTATTCTTTCCTAATTGAATTATCTTGTAATCCTTATCAAAAATTAAATGCCCATAGAAGTATAGATTTATTTCTAGACTCTAAATTCTGCTCTATTGATCTATATGTGTATCCTTGTGACAATATCACACTGTTTTAAATACTGTAGCTCTGTAGTAAGTTTTGAAACTGGTTGAGTCCTCCAACTTTGTTGTTTTCCTAAGAATATTTTGGCCAGCTGGGTGTGGTGGCACATGCCTGTAATCTCAGTACTTGGGAGGCTGAGACAGGAGGATCACAGGTTTGAAGCCTGCATCAGCAACTTAGCAAGGCTTTCAGCGACTTAGCAAGACCCTGTTTCCAACTAAAAAATAAAATAGGGCTGGGGGTGTAGGTCAGAGGCAGAATGCCTCTAGGTTCAATCCCCAGCACCACACACAAAAAAAGTGTTTTGGCTACTCTAGGTCACATGCAGTTCCATATGATTTTTAGGATTAGCTTCTCCATTAAAAAGAAGGCCACTGGGATATCAATAGGTTTTGCTTTGAAGAATATTGCCGCCGGGCGTGGTGGCGCACACTTGTAATCCCAGTACTTTGGGAGGCGGAGACTGGAGGATCCGGGTTCGCGGCCAGCCTCAGCCCTCTCTCTCTCTCTCTCTGTCTCTCTCTCTTTCTCTCTCTCTCTCCTTACTGAGGCCCTCCGCAACTTCGTGAGACCCGGTTTCAAAATAAAGTATAAAAAATAGGCCCGGGGTTGTAGCGCGGAGGTAGAACGCCCCTGCGTTCAATCCCCGGTACCGCAAAAAAAAAAAAAAAAAAAAGAATATTGCCATCTTAGCAATGTTAACTTTCCACTTTATGAATGTGGGACCTTTTCAAATTTCTTTAGGTCTTTAAATTTTTTTTCAGCAATGCTTTATAGTGTTCAGTGTGCAAATCTTGCATCTCCTTGGTTAAATCTATTCCTGAGTATTTTATTCTTGTTGATGCTATTGTGAATGGAATTGTTCTTAATTCCCTTCTTGATTCGTGCATTGTTGGTGTATAGAAACATAATTCATTTTCATATGTTGACCTTGTGCTCTCCTACTTTGCTGAAGTTGTTTATTAGCTTGACTACTTCTCTGGGGATTCTTTAGAATTTTCTATATTTAGGATCATGTCATCTGTGAATAAAGGTAGTTTTACTTCTTCCTTTCCAGTTTGGATGATTTTTTTTTTTTGTACTGAAGATTGAACCCAGGGGCATTCAAACTCCAACTACATCCCCCCACCACCTTAAAAAAAAAAACAGGTTGCTGAGGCTGGGCCTCAAACCTGCGATCCTCCTATTTCAACCTCCCAAATACTGGTATTACAGGTTTGCACCACTACACCCAGCTTGGATGCTTTTTATTTCTTATTCTTGCTGAATTGTTCTGGTTAAAACTTCTAGCACAACACTGAATCACAGTGTTAAAAGTAGGCATAATTGCTTCTGATTTTAGGGGGGAAATTTTCCATTTTCATCCAGTGGGTATGATATTAACTGTGGGCTTTCAGATATGACCTTTGTCATGTTGAGGAAGTTCTTTTTTTATTCCTAGTTTGCTGAGAGTTTTAATCCTGAAAGGGTATCAAATTTTGTCAAATGCTTTTCTGCGTCAATATAGATATCATGTGTTTTTTTCTCCCTTTATTCTATCAATGTGATGTACTACATTGATTAAGTCTGCATTGATTAGCTTTATGCTGAATTCCCCCTTGCATTCCTGAGATAAATCCTATTTGGTCATGTTATATAATCTTTTCAAAGTGCTATAGGATTAAGTTTGCTAGTATTTTGTTGAAAATCTTTGCATCTATAACCATAAAGAATGTTGGCCTATAGCTTTCATTTCTTGTGGTGTCCTTGTCTGGATTTGGTATCCTAGACTGAGTTAGGAAGTATTCCTTCCCCTTCTATTTTGTGGAAGAGTTTGAGAAACACTAAGGTTAATTCTCTAAATGTTCTGTAGAATTTACCAGTGAAGCCCTCTGACCCTGGATTTTTCTTTGTTGAGAGATTTTTTTTTTTGGTTATCAATTCAACTCTGTATTTGTTATATGTCTATTAATATTTTCTATTTCTAATTTCCCTTATACTTTTTTCTTTAACCTACTGGTTGGTTAAGAGTATGCTGTTTAATATCTGCATATTTTTTAATTTTCCAGTTTTCCTTCTGCTATTGATATCTAGCTTCATTCCATTGTGACCAGAAAAGATAGGTAGCATGCCTTCAATCTTTTAAAATTTATTGGGACTTGTTCTGTGGTTTAACATATGATCTATCCTGTAGAACATTCCATGTGCTCTTCATGGTCCTGCTGTTGGGTGGAGTACAATAGGTATGTCTGTTAACTCTAATTGGTTTATAATGTTGGTCAAGCATTCTACTTCCCTATCATCTTTCTTTTCTAGATGATCCATTGTTGGAAGGGAAATAGTGACGTTTCCAACTATTATTGTAGAACCATCTAAGTCTCCAGTTCTGTCAGTATTAGCTTCATAGATTTGGGGCCTCTGATATTTAGTGCACATATGTTTATAATCATTATATATTCTTGATGAATTGATACCTTCACCAACATATAATGTTCATCTTTTCTCTTATAATTTTTTTTTGCTGAAAGCCTACATTATCTGATATTTAACCCAGTTCTCTCGGGTATTATTTGCATGGATTTTTTATAATCTTCTTGCTTTCAACGTACTGGTGTCTTTGGATATAAACTGAGTGTTGTATATAGCATATAGTTGAATCATGGTTGCCCCCGCATTCTGCCAATCTCTATCTTTTAACCCATGAGTATAATCTATTTACATTTAAAGAGACTACTAATAAGGAAGGGCTTACTTCTGCATCTTGCTATTTGTTCTATTTATATTGTCTTATTATTCAATTCCTCCATTGCTGCTTTCTTTAGTGTTTGATTTTCTTCTACATACCATTTTGGTACTCTCATTTCCTGTCTGTATATTTTTTAGTTTTCTTAGTGATTACCCTAAGATATATAATTAACATGGGAAATGCATAACAATATAGTTTGAATTGTTACCCATTTAGCTTCAATAGCCTATGAAACCTCTACAGTTCCACCTCTGGCCCCTTTATGTTATTGTTATAAATTACATCTTTATGCAGTATGGTCCTATTAACATAGATTTATAATTATTTTCTATGCATTTGTCTTTTTTTAATCTATTTTTTGTAGTACTGGGGATCGAACCCAGGGTCATACACATGCCAGGCAAGCACTCTTCTACTGAGCTACACCCTCAGCCCACATTTGTCTTTTAAGTCATACAGGAAACAAAAAGAGCAGTTACAAACCCAAAAGACAACAATACTGGCCTTTGTATTTACGTAAAGAATTACCTTTACTGGAATTCTTTTTATGGCTTGAGTTACTGTCAGTGTTTCTTCATTTCAGCCTAAAAGATCCCCTTTAAGTGTTTTTTTTACAAGAAAAGTCTACTAGTGATGAATTTCCTCAGCTTGTTTATCTTAGGATGTCTTAATTTCTCAATCATTTTGGAAAGATACCTTTTTTTCCCAGTTTTACAGTTCTTGGTTGACAGGCTTTTTTGTTTATTTGTTTGTTACCCCCAGGACATAGTGTTGAGTGTCTTCTGGCCACTATGGCTCCTGATAAGATTTTAGCTGTTAATCTTATTGAGTATCCCTTGTTTGGGACAAGTCACTTCTCTCTTGTTGATCTTAAGATTCTCTCTTTGTCTTTAATTTTTAAAAGTTTGTACTGTGTCTTGGTGTAGATTTCTTTCAGTTTATCCTCATTGAAATTCACTGAAATTCTTGGTTTTGTATATTCATGCATTTCATCAAGCTTGGGAAGCTTTTGGTCATTTTCAAATATTCTTTTTGGCCCTTTATTTCTCTCCTGTCATTTTCTTTTTTCTTTTTTTTTTTTTTTTTTTTCGGTA
>PVJS01026491.1:0-26962 GCA_004027185.1 Glis glis
CCTCACTAAGTAGAAAGAGAGAGAGAGAGAGAGAGACAGTGAGAGAGAGAGAGAGAGAGAGAGAGAAAGCTGAGGCTGGCCGCGAACCTGGATCCTCCGGTCTCTGCCTCCCAAAGTACTGGGATTACAAGCGTGCGCCACCATGCCCGGCTAATCCCTGTTTCTTAAAAATGACCAAATGAGAATTTTGATAAATAAAAAATGGATTGCATGAAATTAAAAAAAAGAAGAAATAGATCAATTGGACTACATCAAAATTAAAATCTAGCAACAGAGTAAAAAGGCAACCCGTGAAATTGGAGAAAAGATTTGAAAATCATGTAACTGACACAGAGTTAATACCCAGGACATAGGAAGAACTACAGCCCAACAACAATAAAGAAAACAAAGAACCTAATTAATTAATGGGGAGAGGACTTTAGTAGATATGTTTCTGAAGAAAACATATAAATGATTAATAGGCACATGGAAAGCTGTTTAGCATCACTAATCACTAGAGAAATGCAAATCAAAAGCAAAATGAAATCCCCCTTCACACCATTAGGATGGCTATTATAAAAAACAAAACAAAACAAAACAAACCACTGAATTCCAAGTGTTGGCAAGGATGTGGAGAAAATGAAATTCTTGTACACTGCTGGTGGGAATGGAAAATGTGTAGATACTAAGAAAAATAGTATGGTTAGTATTCAAACAATTAAAAATAGAATTGTCATATGATCTACCACTTTCACTTCTGGATATATGTTTACTCAAAATAATTGAAAGCTAGGATTTACACAGGTATTTATATACCCACGTTCATAGTATTATTTACAACAGGCAAAAAGTAAAACCAACATAAGGGCCCATCACCGGATGAATGGATAACCTAAACTTGGTATATTAATATGCAATGAAATATTATTCATCTTTAAAAAATCCTGCTATGGTACAATAAGCCAGGAACAAATACTCCACTTTTATGAGTTGCCTAGAGTGGCCAATTCATAGAGACAGGAAGTAGACTGGTGGGTGCCAGGATTTCGGGGGGAGGGGAGTATTGTTTAATGAGTACAGACTTGCTCCAGACAAATTACTACATATTTTCAGGTTTTAGCACTAGAGTGGACTCAGTTTTCATTCATATGTTTTTGTAAAAGTTTATGTTTTTCTTTTACAGCACATAGCATGACATTGATAATGAAATAATTTGACAAATTGTTTAGTGTCTGATCCGTCCATACATTGTAAGGTCCACTATACAACATTTGTGTAGCAGGATGTGTAATATGATAACATCTGAAAAATACCACCGAAAAATGGATTTGGACATAATATGAATACATAGCTCATCCTGGATTTGTTTTGGAATGAGATAAAAAAACGAAAAATGAACTTCTTCATCCACATAAAGTACCATTCTTCCCCTTTACCTTTCAGTTCCAACCATCCTGCTCTTCTTTCAAGTCTTCAAATATATCCCTTTCCCTTTCCTCATTGCAGTCCAGTTGCAAGTTTTCTTCATCTATCACCCTCAGCACCATGCCTAGTCCACCAAGTTCCACTCATCTCTAGGTAGACCATGTCTGGCTTCTTGGCCTAGGCCAAGACTTCCTCTTATTAACTGATACTCTATTTTAACATGCTCACAGTTTGTTTTCCCACTATATTGTAAGTCCATGGGGGTTAGGGACCACATTTTTCTGGGTTCAGCAACTCCTAGATTCCCAATGCCTTGCACTGGTTGGCAGTTTCTGATGTATCCCTTTATCTAACTGTTGAGTGAAAGAATAAATAAGAAAACAAGAAGCCGGGTGTGACGACGCACACCTGTAATCCCAGTACTTGGGAGGCTGAGACAAGAGCATCACAGGTTCGAGGCCAGGCTCAGCAACTTATTGAGACTTTCAGCAACCTAGCGAGACTCTGTTTCCAAATAAAAAATAAAATAGGGCTGGAAGTGTAGCACAGAGGTAGAACACCCCTGGGTTCAGTCCCTAGAGGTGGAACCTTTGAGAGATGGTTAGACCATGATGACTCCACTCTGACAGGTGGGACTGCCATTGCTGTGGGATGACATGGCAAAAAGGGCCTCACCAGACACTGGCACCACTATTCAGGACTTTTCAGCCTCCAAAACTGTGAGCCACTGCATTTTTGTTCATTATAAATTACCCAGTCCCACGTATTTTGCTATAACAGCAAAAACAGAGCAGTCAGGGCACAACTACACTCATATAAAACCTATATACATACATTCGCAAACATACACGTGTAAACACACATACATTTATAAATACATGAGTACATACTAATATATGCTTGTACATGCACATGCAAAAACAAACACACACAGAGATCTGTCCTCTTTCAGAAAAATATCTGCTAATTGTCCAAAGGATTAAATTCAGAATTTTCATGGATAAAAGCTAGAAAGTGATGGAATTAGTATTTTGTAATTCTATTTATTTAGTTAGTTATCTATTTATTTATTTAGTGTGATATTGAGGTTCTACCACTGAGCTATACCCCACTCCTTTTTTTAAAAAAAAATCTTTTTATTTTGCTCAAACCTGCAATCCTCCTGTTTCAGTCTCCCAAGTACTAGGTTTACAGGCTTGTGCTAGCATACCTGGCTACTGCAATTAGTATTCATACCTGATAGCTGGCCAGGTCCCATGTTGTTAACCATAGTACTTTGCTGCCACCTCAGTAACTTGGAAGTGAGAGTCTCTATCTAACAGGGATTTATTAAGGGTTATGAGTTAATCTCATAAAGTGATTAACACGATGCTCAGCCTGGAGTGCACACTTAATGAATGTTAGATGTTGTTGTTTTATTAGGACATTTTTCCCCACAAAATGTGATTATCAAAAATTCATGTGACAGCTCCACAGCAGTTTATAATCATTATTTTGGAGACCTATCAAAAGGAGAAACTCATACATCTTGAAGGTCGAGTATTTCCTTTCTAGACCAATGTTCTTTCTGTTATAACATGTTTGTCATGTAAAATGTGTTTAGTCCAGTCTTTCAGGCTGAGTTGTAGAGAAAGAGAATCTTACAAAAGTGTAGTAAGTTCTTGGTTTTTGTTTTTTGGTACTGGGGATTGAACCCAGGGTTATACTACCTCTGAGCTAAACCCCAGCCCTTTTTATATTTTTTATTTTGAAACAGGGTCTCACTAAGTTGCTGAGGTTGGCCTCAAACCTGTGATCCTCCTGTCTCAGCCTCCTAAGGACTGGGATAACAGGTGTGCCCCACTGCTCCCTGCTTGGATATAAATTTAATAAGTAAAAATGTGTAGAAAAAATTCTTTGAAGGGATAGAGAAGAAATTATAGAATGAAAACCATAATACAAGTAGCAGTGTTAGGTACCATATTTGGTTTGAGAAGAAGGGAAAACAAGAGGACTTCCAGGAAACTAAGGAGGTACTGCATGGAAAAAACTATGATTTTTCAGTGAGGAAAATTTAATCAAGTTTTCTTGAAGTGCTGGCATTGAAGACAAAGCAGGTTCTTCAAAATCAAGGGAGATTTGAAGTCGTGTAGAAAGTTCTAAACCTTGACACAGAAGACAAATTTACTAGAAACCTTTTCACAAGTCTTTGAAGCTGAGTATCAGCTGAGATAATGATTCTTCCTTGCTTAAGAGAGTTGTTATGGATCACAAATGGCATAAGGTAGGTAAAATAGTTTTAAATTGTAAAAGCTCTTCAATGTAAGAAATGAAATACCATCTATATACATATTTCCATAATCAGGCATATGCTACCTGTTTCTCCTACTAGATATTAAGGATATAATTATATTTCTTAGCAACTTGCCTTGAATCTAATAGAAACAATAAATATTTGAATAAACGAATGAGCAAACAATTATAAAATGGGAGATAAACTGCAAAACGAATGTTGGCTCAACTCCACAGTAAAATAAAGACAACTTAAAAAATTTAGATGTGTGAGTGGACAGATGGATAAATAATTTGTTACATGTATGCTTATTTTTTCTAAGTTTGGGGTTTTAATTTTTCCACCATGCACCCAAACCTAACACTTCACTTTGCTTAAGACTGGTGATCATCAGGTTTACTCAGTGTGGAATTATTTTGTACCCCAAGCGCAGTTGTGTTGGGCTAATAAGAATGTCGTGGGATCTGTTTAACACCTTGGCCTTCTCATTAATGAAACTCATGTGAGTTTCAGGGCCTAATTATCCACTTAAGGGAATATGGTGCCTTCCTGCCTGGGAGTCAACTTGGCTACCAGGATGAAGAGAAGCATTATTTCACCTGGGCAGTTCAAGTCTACGTGGAGATGACATAAATGACGTGATATGATGCTCTTTATTCTCAGTGTATTTTATCAAAATTAACTTATTTATATTTAATAACATTATTTGCTGATCTGAGTTTCCAGTTACTAATGCACTTTTGAAAAAGTGCTTTTTTCCCCCTATTTTATTGGTGCACTGTAATCATACATGTTGACGCAGTTCAGGGTGATAGAGGCATACATGCACACAGCACTCGTTGAGCCCTCCCCCAGTTCCCAACCCACTCCCTCTCCATCCCCACCTTCCTGTGCTCAGCACAGTGATTGTCTTAGATGAGTTTGTGTATGTACATCATGTCCATTGAGGTGTTTCCAAAGCTAGGGAAGTCAGAAGACTGCACTGGAATTAGAAATGGGAGAAGGCCAAGAGTAAACTGTGCACGATGTTGTCTCATTTAAAGGAAACAAAAAATTATAGATAGATTTGAATTGTAATAGAGGTCTGTTCTGCAACTGTGATTACTAGTCATATTTTAGGAACCCAGTATTTGTTTGCTTTGGAAATCTACTTGAAATGTTGCCTAGGTATTCAGGTTCACCAATGCACATTTACTGTTTAATGGACAGGAAATATAGGTCATTTGAAAGATGCCAATTTCAAACTAACTCCAATTATTTTATGAGAAGACATTCCAAGTTTCAACTTTGATACTAGAAATATATGGCCTTGAAAAAAGAAACCCATTTTATACCCACTTAATTCCTATCGGAAAAGTAGGAATTCTCTCTAGTCCCCAGATTCTAGTTACAGCTCTAGCCAGGAGGGCACAAGTGTTAAATATCCTATGACAGAGGTTGGCAAACTTTTAATGTAAAAGACAAGATTGTAAATACATTGGCTCTGTGGGCCAAGAGATGAAATTGAAAATACGTAGGTACTTATAAATAAGAGAGAAAACAGATTTCCATATTTTTCTGACAATTTTAAAGTATAATAATCATCAAGTACTTTTTTGTAATACAGGTTTATGGATAATATTTTGCTTGATTATGGACCAAAATTAGTATTCCTTATAATCAGAATCGATTGTAAATATGCATCTGCGTGAGATTTTCCAAATTTCATCTTTAAAAATATCTTTTTACATAGATTGGCATTGCCAAATACTGAAGCCTTCCATGAGTTATGACCCCAATTAAATATTTTTCACTTGGAAGACATTTATAGAATTCTATCATATTATTCTCTTGGTATTTACCATTTAGCATGTCATTACATTGCAGATTAGTCACTTCCAATTGAAATTTCTCAATTGCACAGCTAAATGGATTTTGAAATATAAAAATTTCCTTTTCACTTGCATTGAAGTTTGAAATACACTACTGGAAATGTATTTAAAGCTTATAAAATACAACCAATTAATTTTTTTTAGTGGAAATGGATATCTCACATCTTGTTTTGATATTGCAGGAATTGTATAAAGTAGCCTGGTTTACTTGTGATCCAAACAACATTAGTGGTCCTTGAATTAACTTTGTCATGGTAAATGTTTCTCATGTAATAACCAGTTTTTCTTACAATTTTAGGCTGCATTTGTAAAAAAAAAACATTACTAATTCTACAGCAAAAATTAATTCCCAAAGCCATTCAGCATATGATGATATTGGTTGAGGATGATTCTTCTCATCCAGAAAAATTTCAGTCATAATCCTTAGTTTAATAAAAAGCCATGGAGCTAGGCAGTCATAATCCTTAGTTTAATAAAAAGCCATGGAGCCAGGCATGGTGCTTCACAACTGGAATCCCAGTAATTGGGAAGCTGAGATAGGTAGATAGATCACAGGTTCAAGACCAACCTCAGCAGTTAGGCAAGAATCTCAGCAATTTAGCAAGACCTTGTTTCAAATCAAACTAACAAACAAACAAACAAATAAAAATTAAAAAAGAAAAAAAAAGGACTGGGGGTGTATCATGGAAGTAGAATGCCCCTTAGTTGAATTCCCAGTACCAAAAAAAAAAAAGTCATGGAACTTTTATGAAATATTTTATAAACACACAAGTATTTGTGTGGACATAAGTTTTCAAAAACACTTGGGCAAACATCTAGGTATGCAATTACTGGGTGAATGAGTGGAAAGTCTGTTTAAAAGAAACTACCAAACTCTCTTCTAAAGTGGCTATACTATCTTTCATTCTTCCAGCAATGGTTGAAAGCTCTTATTGTTGTACGTGCTAGTTAGCAATTGTCATTGTTAACTTTGGGGGTTATAGTCATTCTAATAGTGGTGTGGTGATGTCTCATTGTAGTTTTTGATTTGCACTTCTGTAATGGCATAATGTTGATCATCTTTTCATGTGTTTATTTGCCATCCATATATAATTTTCAGTGAAGTGTTTGCTTTGCCATCTTTGAATAATTTTGTTGACTTTTAAAAGCTCTTTCTATATCTGAGTGTGAATCATTTATCAGACATGTCACTTGAAAACATTTTCTCTCAGCCGGGTGCGGTAGTGCATGCCTGTAATACTAGTACTTGGGAGACTGAGACAGGCAGGTTTGAGGCCAGTCTCAGCAACTTAGTGAGACCCTGAGCAACTTAGCAAGACCCTGTTTCAAAAAAATTAAAAGGGCTGGGGGTGTAGCTCAGAGGTAGAATGCCCTGGGTTCATTCCCCAGTACTAAAGAAGGAAAATATTTTCTCTCCGTCTATGGTTTGTCTATTCATTCTCCTATCAGTTTTTCTCAGAGAAAAAAGCATTTATGTTTGATAAAGTCCATTTTTTAAAATCCAGTAAATGTCTTTCTTCATGGATTGTGCTATTGGTATTGTATCTAAAAAAAAAAATCACCAAACCCAATGTCATGGCGATTTTCTCCTAGAAATTTTCTAGTTTTACATTATAATTTAGGCCCATGATTTATTTTCAGTTAACTTTTGTTTAAGGTGTTAAGGATATGTCTACTCTCATCCTGTTTTCATATTCACATCCCATTTCCCCAGAAAAGTTTGTTTAAAAATATCCTTTTTCCATTGAATTATCTTTTCCCCTTTGCCAAAAATCAGTTGATTATATTTGTGTGGGCTTGGTTCTCTTCCATTGATACATAAATCTACACTTTTGTCTACACCACACTGTTTTCATTAGTATAGCTTTATAATAAGTTTTGAAATTAGGTAATGTAATTATAATTTTGTTATTGTTGCTTTCAGATCTTAGCTATTTTATTTCTTTGCCTTTCCATGTGAATTTTTTTTTGTATTGGGTATTGAACCCAGGGGCATTCTACCTCAGAGCTACATCCCCAGCCCTATTTTTTATTCTTTATTTGGAAACAGGTCTCACTAAGTTGCGGAGGGCCTCATTAAGTAGTTGAGGCTGGCCGTGAACCCGAAGCCTCCTGTCTCAGCCTCCCAAGTACTGGGATTACAAGCGTGCGCCACCACGCCCTGCTGAATTTTTTGATCAGCTTGATGATACCAACAAAAAGCTAGCTGGGATTTTGATTGGGATTGCACTGAATCTAGATACCAAGTTGGGAAAGACTGACATCCTCACAATATCAAGACTTTTAATTTATGAACATGGTATATCTCTCCATTTATATACATAGTGTGCTGTTTCTTCCATCAGTGTTCTGTAGCTTTTTGTATAGTAGATTTATACTTAAGTATATACTTATTTTTTCGTGCTATTATAAAAGGTTATTGGTTTTCAAATTTCAGATTCTAACTGTTCATTGCTAGCATATAAAAATAAAATTGAAGCCGGGTGTGGTGGTGCACACTTGTAATCCCAGTACTTGGGAGGCTGAGACAAGAGGATTGCAGGTTCGTGGCCAGCCTCAGCTACTTAGTGAGGTCCGCCGCAACTTAGTGAGATCCTGTTTCAAAATAAGGAATAAAAAATAGGTCTGGGGTGTAGCTCGAAGGTAGAAGGCCCCTGAGTTCAATCCCCAGTACTGCAAATAAATAAATAAATAAATAATAAAATTTACCCTTCTGTTGTCCTTTATCCTGTGACCTTGCTAAATTCACTTACCAGTTTCAGATTTTTGTAGTCTCTATGAGATTTTCTATATATGCAATCATATCAGCCACAAGTAAAGATCATTTTATTCTTTCCTTTCCTGTCTGCATGACTTTATTTCTTTTTCTTGCATATTATTCTTGCTAGGAATGTCAGCATGATGTTGATAGCTTGTTTGTAATTTTTTTATTTTTGTTGCACCCCATCTCTTTAACTTGTTCAGCAACTATTCTTGCCAAAAGGTTAGTAGTCATATACAAGTTTATTTTCTCTAGACATTTTTATTTGTCTGCTGCAATCAAACCTGACTTAATTAATTCACCATAGTGACCCACCTTCCTCGCTTTGATTAAAAAGTAAGACTCTAAAAGTTTATATATCTTCGCGTGTGTGTGACTGAACACTGCCGTGATAACATATCCCACTTCACATTTACCATCTTTTCTAACCACCACTGTGAGTTGGTAATACTGTGATGAGGACTTAATCCAGTAATACTAGCATATACTGTATGCTTTCAGCATAGCTGTAGTATCATTACACAACAAACACATTAAATACATTTTACTTGATCTAATTAGATAAAAATAAACCACACTCCATGGTGTCTTAAAAACACATTAGAAATCTGCTTTTCCCTTTTTTTGTTTTGTTTCAACATAGTAGGTATGCATGGGTAATAAAAATATTAGTAAAAGTCACAGTGGGACGTGTGTGACACTTGAAATGCTGCTGATGTGTAACTGCAACACGGATGTGCAGTGTTCTGAGCATCAACATAGTAGGTATGCATGGGTAATAAAAATATTAGTAAAAGTCACAGTGGGACGTATGTGTGACACTTGAAATGCTGCTGATGTGTAACTGCAACACGGATGTGCAGTGTCCTGAGCATCACCGTGGGGTGTAGAGAGAGGGCCACCTGTGGTCTCTGAAGAAACCATTCAATTCTGCTGTTGTAGCTCATGCTATGTAATAGCTATGCGCTATGTAATGTAAAAGCTATGTAATGTATACTATGTAAATGAACAAGCATGACTGTTTTTCAACAAAACTTTATGGACTCTCAAGTACAACTTCATATAATTTTCATATATCATGAAGAATTACCCTTCCTTTGATGTATTTTTCCAAGCAGTTAAAAATGTAAACGCCATTCTTATCCTGCAGATCCTACAAAAACAGGTGGCACAGTGGATTTGACCCATAGGCTGTAGTTTGCTGACCCCTGATCTAGTGTTATGAAATAGCTTGAGGGGGTGGAGGGAGGGCAAAAAAACTTTTATACAAATACGTGAACCTATGGCTTGGTCAGTACCCTGCTGTATGTTCTGCTGAGAAAGGGAAAGGGCAAGTCTGTGCGGATACATGTGCGTGTTCGCACGTGTGTGCGTGTGTGCATGCGTGCGTGTGTGTGTGTATGTGTTGGTAAGTGCTCTGTGTTTAAATGCGGGATAGTTCACATATATATCTATGTGTGTGTATATATCTAAGTATGCATGTAAATGGGTTTTTTCATGCATGTTTTTGTGTTCATGTGTGATTGAGTCAGGACTTAATAACAAATTCAGTTTTTTTCCCTCTCAGAAATGTGTATACAGAGAGACACAAATTGATAATCTGGAGCTACCAGCTTCAGTCATATCTTGGCTTCAGGATCTGGTAGTTCAGAATTATATTTTGTTACTCTATTGTGAAATATTCTAGATCTGTCTCTTTCAATAGCATTACGATTTTGATTCCCTAACCAGAAACTGGATGGTCACATAAGTATTCAGATAATTATACCCCTCAGGTCCAAAATTTAAATACCCATGCTACCAAGACATTTCTCCAGTTATTTACTCTAAATCTTGTATTAAAGTATTATTCTTCTAGCAGTTATGGGACTTAATTTATAATGCAGCTCTAGTTTTGTTTTCCCTTCATAATACGTTATTTAATTTTCTTAAGTATTTGGAGATAGCATGGTTTGCATAAAGGGGGGTATCAAGTGTAAAAAGGTTTTTTTGCATGTGACCATATACAGGGGTTGGGGTAGGGTGGGCAGGTTAGCACACATTTTCTTGCCAATTTCATATATGAAATTCATGGGACACTCAGAAAATGGTGTGCACCTCAATCTACTCAGCTGGACAGTTGGATTTTAAAAAGTGGCGTGCAGAGAGAATATAGAAGTTATGGTGCCTGGCAATTGAAGTGGACCGTAGGAGATTCCCAACACATTACGTGTCTCAAATGATGAGCACTCCAAGTAATGTAACAAGGAGAGAAAGGTTATTATCAAACACTGTCTTAGTCAACAAGAGGGCTTCCTGCTGTCTGTGGACACAGAGGGATAAGAAAACATGAAGTACTGTTTGCTCTAAGACATTTAGAAGTAATTTTATCATAAAATTTACTTCTATCCTGTAAGCTTCCAGAAACTTCTGAAAGGAAACAAAGCTTTGAGCAATGGAACAGTCACCAGGTCCATCCTGTATAAATTCCCTTTTGATGATACATATTCATTTATTCAACATCTAATGATTTCATGTTTCTGAGCTGACATTTTGGGGAAAAATCTGATTTGCATTTATACAGAAATATTTTATTATTTTATTTCCAAGAAATACTCTAATAATTGATTTCCACCTTTTATGAAATCATAACATTTTTCTTATATTGTCCTTCTATTCATAACTCAAAACAGGAAATCAGCTTGATAAATAATATAACTTTCATTTTATTTTTTTTTTGCAGTACCGGGGATTGAACCCAGGGGCGTTCTACCTCTGTGCTACACCCCCGGCCCTATTTTTTATACTTTATTTTGAAACTGGGTCTCATGAAGGTGCGGAGGTCCTCACTAAGTAGAGAGAGAGACAGGGAGGGGGAGAGAGAGAGAGAGAGCTGAGGCTGGCTGCTAACCCGGATCCTCCGGTCTCTGCCTCCCAAAGTACTGGGATTACAAGCGTGCGCCACCACGCCCGGCTCAACTTTCATTTTTATAAGCATTTTAACTGGTCCTAATAGGACAGTTACTCTTAGAATTTAATAATTAAACATTATAGGAGCTTTCATGCCTGAAACATATTTACATGGCTGTCCTATCCAAAGACAGAAAAAGAAAAGCAGCCATACATACGTAAAACAAGGGTGAATACATCAATCATTATTTAAAACTCCATGTAATCCCAGTACTTTGGGAGGCGGAGACCGGAGGATCTGGGTTCGCGACCAGCCTCAGCTCTCTCTCTCTCTCTCTGTCTCTCTCTCTCTCTACTTAGTGAGGCCCTCCGCAACTTTGTGAGACCTGGTTCAAAATAAAGTATAAAAAAATAGGGCCGGGGGCGTAGCGCGGAGGTAGAACACCCCTGCGTTCAATCCCCGGTACCGCAAAAAAAAAAAAAAAAAAACAACTCCAAGTAAGCAGAACACAGCATGTAGATAGCATATTAGATATTGTACAGGAAAGATGGAAAAAAATCCTGCAGGTATGATGGTGAACTGTCTG
Organism: Glis glis; assembly: GCA_004027185.1. NCBI lineage: Eukaryota > Metazoa > Chordata > Mammalia > Rodentia > Gliridae > Glis > Glis glis. The sequence goes on from PVJS01026491.1 coordinate 11,785, forward strand.
AAGGCACAATTCATAGCAACTGGAATTGTTTCTGTGATAAAATTACCAGTAATATGGGTCTTAAGAATCTGTGGAAAATAGGTTCTGAATTGCAACTTCAGGTAGATGTTTTCTTATATTCCTACTTAGATATAAAAGCAAATTCTGTTTCAGGTCAGGTTTGTAAAGCTAAATAAAGCTAATATATGCCCCCTCCAAATTGCTTAAATATGTGTGATTTTATGCACTGTGGCCTTGTATGAACATTGCACACCTCCAGATCTTTGGCATCCTTGAAAAGGAAAGAAGTGGAAACAGAAAATCCCAATAAAATACGCACTGGATAGTGAGCTCCTAGATTGATAGAACGTTTAAACTGTGGGTAACTTGCCCGCCTCATCCCCAGATTAGACCTCTGTAACCAGCCACAACTTTAGAAACATGATTACCCCAATTGCTTTGCCTCTGGGTCTCTTTTTTGAAATATCTCTGTCTGATTTGGAAAACAATTAGAGATTACAACAAAATTAAATGAATTATATAAGGATTTAGTTTATATTTGCATGTTTGATCTTAACTGAACCTAATTATAAGTTTTCTTTCTGTTTACAGATAAGGACGTTTTCGCCTAAAGCTGTTAGATTTTATCATATGTATGACATACATCTTTTCATCTCCATACTATGAAAACATCCATATGGATATATATCGTTGCTTTTCAGGTGTCAAAATTTGTTGATAAATATATAGTTTGTAAGAAGCATATAAGTGGCAAGTAACCAACTGTGACTATTAAACTAATATGAAATTTAAATAAAAATGTATCTGTATTCTAATAAACAAAATGGATGGCCCAGGGTTCAAGTTATTAACAAACTAGTTCGGTTGGTAAAATCATTTAACCTAGTTGTATGGATAAGACAATAAGAAAATAAAAAAGCAAAAACTTATTGAAAATTATAAACTGTATTTAATTTCACGATTAATCACTCAACATGATTTCTACTGAAATGATCTCTGTTTCCAACACGTTACTGTTTCTAGTTCACATGATGCTCAGGAAGGATGGATTTTCATCACATAGGATGGTTTAATTTGGTTAATTGTGTTTCTTTCTCAATATGCCATCTGTTTAAATCAGGCTTAAGTTGAAAATATCTGAAACTAGTCTGGCTATTTTAAGCAGAAAGGATTTAATACAGGAATTAAGAATCGGAGACATCGTCACTACAACTATAGGCTTTAGGAATATATTATTTTAGCTGTGCATACCATAGACTAGAAAGCTACGTACTGTTGACTCCAGAGCCACATTACATCTGCTATATTGGCACAAGCAAAAGTGTATACACTGATCCCTGTCAATATTCAGAAAGTAATTACAGGGTGCTGGGATCCGTGCAAATGCTGCTGCAGAAATACCCCAAACCTCCATGACTGTGTGAACTAGGAGAAATGGTAGACCTGTGGCTGCCACATTACTCCTCCTTACGTGGCTAGCTGTCCAAACCTAAGCATTCTGAGTCCTGTGTGCTAAAGAGACTTAGAAATGTAGATGTTAGCTTCTCAGCCTCAGAAGTGTTGGAAAGCACACAAGAAGGAAGGTGGAGTGGATACTGAGCACAAAGCTGCCCCAACTCCCACTATCCTTCTGGTTGTACAGTCAATGACCATTATGCTACTCTTCTCATTCACAAATTTCCACATGACAATAGCAGCCACAACCTATTTCCATCTGATCCAATGGAGCTATCCCCCCAAACAAACGGAAACATGCATCCATTGTCCTCAAGACAAGAAACCCACGCTCCTATTACTCATAGAAGCCTTCTCTTGGGTGATTTCTTCCTGTTCTAATCCACCAAACTTCCCATCTATATATCCTATAAAATTATTAAAAAGCCATAACACAAAATGGGGGAAATGGAGTGGGAAATGGGAAATACGTTTATATAGAGAGCAATACATAAGGAACAAGTGAGTGAATGCAGTCTTTGACATTCCAAAGGGTCACAGGATCATAGTTGGAGTTGAGAACATCCTTCCACTCTGAATTCCACGCTCTCATTGCCCTCAGCTGTTTGAGGTTAAGTGGTGGATGAATTGAAACTAATTTTCAAGTTATCTTTCTTTCATGACCCTTACTTGCATCTCTTTATTGTTCTAGGTTGAAAACTTTGCTTTTTCTCTTTTTAAGTAAGTTTCCAAATGAAGTTTTCCCATGTCTGTTCTCTGAGATTTTGGCTATGAATCCAATGAATAACCATTTATATCACTGATTATTGTTAGCCAAAAGATATGATTTTAGTTAATATATATTATTAAATTTTCCTAAATATATTTTACTGCAGTGTTTTCATTTGTATTACTATTATTATTATTATTATTATTATTTTTATTACTAGTAGTAGTAGTAGTAGTATTTGGTACTGAGAATTGAACCCGGGGCATTCTACCTTTGAGCTATACCCCCAATCCTATTTTATTTTTTATTTTGAAACAGGGTCTTATTAAGTTGCCGAGGGTTTTGCTAAGTTGCTGGGCCTAGACTCGAACCTGGGGTCCTCCTGTCTCAGCCTCCTAAGTACTGGGATTACAGGCATGAGCCACCAGTCCCAGCCATTTGTATTAATTTTTCTCCTTCTTATAACTTTTTTTTCTTTTTAAAAAATTCAACAAGTATTTGCTTGTAAACTATTTGGTCCATAGTGTTAGAAAACTGTAGAGCCTGATAAATATAGAGAAGTACATTTCACAAAAAGGTTCTCAGGATGATTATGATTTATTAAATCGCCAAAAAGATACAGTTGAATGTTGCCCACAGAGATGCTATATAAATCTAACTCACGCATTTACAAAGTTATACAGTATGTGGCAGAATGGTATCTACACCTAAAGAAATGAAGTGGAGATTCAGGGTTCAAATATTTTTCACTTGGCCCGGCGTGGTGGCACACGCATGTAATCCCAGTACTTGTGAAGCTGAGACGGGAGGATCACAGGTTCACGGCCAGCCTCAGCTACTTAGTGAGGCCCTCTGCAACTTAGTGAGACCCTGTTTCAAAATAAAGAATAAAAAATAGAGCTGGGGGTGTGGCTCAGAGGTAGAATGCCCCTTGGTTCCATCCCCAGTACTGCAAGAAAAAAAAATTTTTTTTCACTTGGCCATCAAAGAATTTGACTTTGTAATTGGACATAAATACTAAATAGGTTGGTACTTTTGTGTGTATGTGTGTGTGTGTGTGTGTGTGCGTGTGTGTGTGTGTGTGTGTGTGTGTGTGTGGTACCGAAGATTGAACCTAGGGGTGTTCTACCTCTGAGCTACATGCCCAGTCCTATTTTATTTTTTGTTTTGAAACACGGTCTCTCTAGGTTGCTGAGGGTTTTGCCAAGTTGCTTAGACTGTCCTTGAACCTGTAATCCTCCTGTCTCAGTCTCCCAAGTACTGGGATTATGAACCTGCGCCACCACACCCAGCTTAGGCTGGTATTTTTAAAAACACAGTTCAGCTGTTAACAACATTATTATATTTTATGTTGCCAGCTTTATCGTTTAGTTCAATTGAATTCAAGGATTATTCCACACACAAAAATTAGTTTGCAAAAGATTTTTTAAAGAGCAGTTAGGTATTAATCGATTGTTTTGTTTCTCCTTCCTGTTAGTGAGCTTCAGGAAGTCAAATCCCTTCAAAAAGGGAGAGAAAAGCATATCATAGTATTGCCTCTTAACACTGTTTCTAAAATATCTAGTAATATTTAAATAATTAAAGGGGAATTTATTTTTGTGCATTCTATTTTCTTTATGTTTTGGTTGGTGTTTGAGGCCAATTTGGTCCAAGATTTTAAGAAAAAAACTGTTGGTGGTTTATATAATCTGAAAAAAACTGTTGGTGGTCCAATATAAATATGTATATTTGCATATATGTAGTTATATAGATATATGCATAGGCATTCAAACATGCAGATATAATCAGTTAAAATAGATAGTTTATTTGGGAAATTGCTGTCGAGTATACTAGTTGATTCCTTAATTGCTGCCCATATATCCTGTTCTTAAAGGAAGGAATCTCTAGTAAAGTAACTTCCTTTCTCCCAGAAATTAAATGAGTCATTCTATCACTATTAGAATGATTTTTTATTATTCTTCAGTCATATTTTTTTATTTAATTTATCCAGATTATTGGCCCATCTAGCTGATAGATAAATACTGTTTATGTTTTGGGAGAAGTAAAATCAGAACAATAATAAAAGGTAACTGTAGATTTTTCAAACTTACTTTAAAAATGTTTAAAACTATGAAGAATAAGTATTTGAGTTCAATCTCGTTAGAAATTCTAAAACAAAATCAGGATTGTTATTAGCATATTCACACATAAATGAATTACCAACATAGAACTGGAGACCTATACTTTTAGGTCTGCAATTGTCAATTACTGATACAAGTAATAAGGTATAATTGGACCATTTTGTTGTGTGAAGAGGTGATGTCTTCTCTTTTAGGTCCCTGTACCTGCAAATCATAGCAGGTAACACATCTTAAAACTGAGGTGACAGGGCTGAGGCACGCATTCACACATATTTGGTGTAAGTCTTCACACTACATTCTATAGAGTGTTGCAATATTTTTCAATTAATATTGCTTGTACTTAAAAACTTTAAACATATTTCATTTCCTTAAAATTGCTTCAAAAGGTCTAGAGTCACAGATGAGAGTTACTTATTGATAATTTTGTTCTATCCCTGAGTTTTAAAACTTCTTCCCCAAAGCAAATTATTTTTTTCTCCTCACTTATAAAATCAAATTCAATTATTGATGAAATTTTGGTTCTTGTTAGATGATAGAATGGCATCTCTACCAATTTTTTCAAGATGTGAAGAGACTTTAATATCTTTATTAATTAGATAATTCTAATAAAACAATCAAAATATTTATGTACAGGAATGGTATTTACATTATAAATGCACTTCTGTTTGAAAGATAAAATAAATTGCTAAGTATAGGTATTATTTGAGACATTTATGCCCTGAATATAGAATTACAATGCATTTTATTTTAATGTTGAAGTAATTAATGCTAAGTTATGATGATAAAAGTATAAATAGCAATGAATAGCAAATGAGCTAATATAACAAATAGCAAATGATAAGTCCTAACAAAATTTATCAGATTGATAAAGTTACAATTTTCTGTGATTGCTTTGTTCTTCAAACTTAAAAAATTTACTATAGTCTTCAGAATTTGAGGTGGGCATGCAGTACAATTCTTTTGAAGGCTTATATTTTGTAGTATATTTCACATTGTTAGACTAAGCAAAATCGATTATTCTCTGATTTATTTAATGATTCACAGATTCTTTAGAGTATATTAAATGAAATTATTGTTGATCTGATCACAGAATTAGAGTATTATACCACGTTTGTTTTGGCAGCCAGTTCCATATTTTGCATCCTTGATTTCAAGACTATGCTAATCTTTATTTGTACTTATACACAGATCATTTTATTTGACTCTTGCATTATTTACTTGTCTAAATTAACATTGCTGTGCAATTTCATTATTTTTTAAATTCAAAAAGCATTTTCTAAAAAAGAAAATCATTTTTTCAAAGAGTCCCAAAGATTCCATTTCTCAAAATTTAAGATTTTAGAATGCCAACCTACTTTCACTTATTTATTTATTCACATAAAATGTATTAATGTAGTAGGTATCCTATGTTTGTGAAATCAATGCTAAGGACGAGAGATGCAAACTTGTCTCGGCACATAGTTTGTTGAATAATGTGTATTTTATTCTTCACTCAGATACCACCAAAGATAGATGCTGTTCTTTTGCCCTTGAATCAAGATATAACATTTAATCTAAAACATCATAAGTAGCATCTTTACGGCAGTGGCAATCTATTGGTTGCCCCCCCTTTTTTCGGTAGAACTTTTCCCATTTACTCACGACATTTGCAGATGGCCATGACACGTTTCCTCTATCAGCAATGCATGTGATTGGGTCTCTGAAAACTCCTCAGGCTCTAATCAAGCACCGCTGGGGTTCTCTGAGGACACCTTTGAGACAGCCCTGTATTTTACACACTACCATTTTACACACAGTCTCCCTACAGAGGGCTCTAACCCTTTATGAGCTACAACCACCAGCTCGTTGAGTTCTAGAATACCAGCAAGGACAGGGCCAGAACCAAGACGAGAAACAACCAAAGTAGCTTGCCGTGAGGACAGCCCACAAGGAGGAAGGAAGAGGAGGGGTATTTCTTGGCCTCTTGCCTATGATTAGAATTCACAAAGTCAGCAGGTAGACACTGGAAATCATGGCGTTCAGGGTACTGAGAACTGTTAGGATAATTAATAGAAATCAGACAACCAAGAGAAGAGAGTGGGCAGGGACTGACATCTAACATATATCCTCAAGAGAAATGGAGGGTGGAGAAACCAGTAAAGCAAAACATAAGAAATAATGGGACACAGAAATGAGAAACAGAATTGTAATTCCGGTGTCAACACCTGGATTGGCCTCATGGACAGCCCCTCCTGTGGCCTGTTAGAATGAACTAGGCTTAGGACAACACTAGTTAGTATGCTAAGGGTCATGATCACTCTCTATATTTTACTGTGATCCCCAATGCAAACTTAAACATTTGATATTCTACTATGAGTTATTCATTAATAAAATTTGGTTCCATTCTCTCTGTTTCTAAGCTATCTCTTGACTGCAAGGCAGTTGAGTATGCTATTAGCAAGAAAAGTTCTAGTCAATAAAGACATGTATTGATTCAGAATACTCCAATATGGTGATTTCCATGCTTTTCCTATATTACAGAGCATTTTTTATAGTTATGTGAGTGGGAAGTACAAAATTGCAAAAAGCCTTAAATGGGTAAGACATTTCCACTTTTACTATCAGCATTTTCATTAAAAGAAAATATTAAATGCCTGCTCCTCCTTGAATAATTCATATTCGTTTTGTATTATTAAACTTTTGCTACTCAGATTGATCCTCATTCACAAAAGCAAATTTATATAATGACTTGGTTGGTGATATATAGCAATTTCAAAGCCACTTTTCATAAGACTTTCAAAAGAGTTAACCAACTTCCCTTTCAAAATATAGCTCTCCATGTATAGACTATGTTGACGTTAAATGAACATGATAGGGCAGTTTTTCATGTAACAGTAGTACTAGACAAAACAATGTTTTATGTAATTAGTGTTATATATTAATAACTGCTCCTAGCGATGTATCTTTTCATTATTAGTGTCACTGCAAGAGCAGTTTAGACAAGGCTAAAAATCCACGAGATGACATCGGTTAATACAGAGAAGACAGCTGAAAATGTGGAGTATTCATACAGGAGACAATGTATTGTAATGGAGATTTCCGTTTCATCTCTCAGCAGAGAGCAGCTACTGTCTTTTGTGTTTAGATAGATATATGGATATATGAAAAATTATGGCAAAGATAGAAGACATGTAATCTAATGAGGGTTCTGACCGAATGTTCTAACCTAGGAAATTATCAGTCCGTAACTACATGTTCAGAACTTAGAAGCAACATTATCTTGCATTATGTCAGTAAGTACATTAAAGGAAATAGCTGAAAGAATAAAATTAAGAAAAGAAAAAAAGATTTTTACCTAAAAAGCTTCTTTTCAGGAATGGTAGGAATTTTTCCCCAAGCTACCTTAATTTTAAAGTGGCTATAAGAACCCAGAGAGTGGTACTAAAAGTAACTAAAAGTCTCTTCAGAGGTACTCACTATTCAAAGCTACTGCTGAGGTTCATGTTAAATGAAACGTGTGCAAAGAAAAAAATGTGTGGAGAATTATTTTAGTAATCTTAACTACTTACTTTCATTTAAATTTTTTAGATTTACTGTTATTCTCCCAAAGTCCACATAAAGAAATGCCTGATATTAAATTAAGAATAGTTAAAAGGAATATATATATTGTTGAACATTATTCATTTCTATTAAGAAAAGCATTAAGCCCTAGTATACATTGTAATAGTAAATATTCTCTTTTAGTAGCTTTTCCATAGCATTGCTCAGGGAAATTAGATTTTTTTTTTTTTTTGGGTGGTGGTGGTCCTGGGGATTGAACCCAGGGGCATTTTACCTGTGAGCTATATCCCCAACCATATTTTATTTATTTTTTATTTTCAAACAGGGTCTCACCAAGTTGCTGAGGGCCTCACTAAATTGCTGAGGATGGCTGCAAACCTGTGATCCATCTTCCTGTCTCAGCCTCCCAAGTACCGGGATTACAGGTGTGTGCCGCCACACTCAACAAAAATAGAATCTTCTTATTCTTCAGGGGTTTAGAGGAGAGTGTCCCACTATTGGCTGCTATGTAATGTAATAAAAGAATATTAATTATTCAGAGGTATTTGCATTCTTCACAAACTTATGAATATGTAATTATGCGGCATCACACTTACAAATTTATTACTGAATGATGTGTTAAACTAACTGAGCAGCAGAAAATATTACCAAAAATATGTGAGTGTACAATAATGGTTGGAATTGTAAGTTAAAGTCAGTATCATTTTGTAAATATTGTTTAATCTTCCAGATTACTTACCAAGTCAAACCACAGATAAATTGTATTTTTTCCAATGCTGTAAGGTAGCCACGGGCAGAACTGACAGTGACATGGGACATTTTCCCTATACTTGAATATCAGATTTGGAAGTCTATAGGATCAAACTTCTGGGTAAGGAGCAACCAACAGATAACACACTTTTTGTATCTTTCTTTTGAACATTCACTGTTAAGACTTTCCATTCTTTTACTTATGCATTAATTCAGTTAGCACATGTCATTTTTTTTTTTTTTAGCTGTGTGAGCCAAGCATAGGGTGAGATGCTGAAGATCTCAGACAGGGTTTCTGTCTTCATGGAACTTCAATTCTGTTGAGACAAGGCAATCAAGTCAAGAGTAAATAATAAACAGATAATTTCAAAAAGTCATAGCATTAGGGAGACAAGGCAAGCTAATGTGGTAGGAAATGGTGAGTTTGGGAGAAGGGGTGCATGGAACTTCTTTAGATAAGATGGGGAGGGAAGACCTCTCTTAAGAGGTGACACTGGAGCTGGGAACTGAATGATGAGAAAAAGCTGGCCAGGGAAAATCTAGGGGAAAGATGGCTGGGGCTGAGGGGGCTACAGGTGCATGGCTTAAGACAGCCATGAGGTGGACAGACCCGCTCAAGGAACAAAATGGATCAGTGAGGTTGGAGTGGAAAGCAGTGTAAAAAGGGGAGGCCAAGTACAGACAGGTAACAGATCACCTGCAGACTCATGGGCCACATCAACATTTGGGTTCTATAGTAGACAAAGGGAAGTTACTATATTATAAGCAGGGGAGTGAGGTGACCTGCATTATAGTTATTTCTATTTTATGAATGAAATAGGTGTGGAGCTGGATCATTGACTTAGAGTTGTGGAGAAATTCCAATGGTTTGAGGAGAGAAGAAAGGATACACCATGATTGTCTTGAACTGTGTAAAATGATCACACTCAGGCAATAATGAGGTCTAGTCGATATTTATATGTAGAAGGTCAAATTACTGTCATTTCCTGTAGAGTGTGAATTGGGTTGTAAATAATAATTGTCTTTACTTCTCTGCTGACTCTTATTTTCTGTAACCAATTCCCCCAAAATTTCACAAGTTCCTCGAGGACACAGATGACACCCTATGCTTCCTCACATGTTCTGTTGTCTCTAAAATAAATTTTAAATAGCAGGTACTCAATAACTATTTTTAAGAACAACATATAGTCCAACCGATAACATGTTACAACTACAAAATAATTAAGATCAATGCCAAAATATAATTTTATTTTAGTGCCACCTGCAATATTTTTCCAAAGAAATTGATAAATATGTATGTCTGCACAGGTTGGAATGCTGGTCTTAACTGAGTATTTGTCATTACATTTTCAAATGCATCCGTAAGCAAATTGACTTCAGGTGTGTGTTTCTCTTTGCCAAACCCCAACTCAACAACACGGTTTGTGTTCAAATCAAAAGTTTAAAAACCCCATTTTTATTGCCCCAATAGACACTTACTTTACCTCTTTCAGACATTTAGTCTGACCAATTACTGGACAGAAGATATGTGACTAACATAAGCTCAAAGACAGTGTGTAGCACCTGCAGATTCTTTAATTCCTGTTTTAACTTCAGCACCTTTTTGTTGTTGTTTTCACATTTCACTCAGAGAAGGAGGAAAAGGAGGGGCAGGCCGTCTTTGTGTTTGAGGATAATAATGGTTTCCTTCAATTGTCGGCCATTATTGGCACAATGTTGCTCTTTCAAAGACTGCTGCAAACCATTTTCCTGCACAGTATTTTAGTGAAACTTGATATGATGTCAGAGCATCATTGAAAACTTAGGGCAAAAAGGGCTCCTGTTAAGTCACCCCACATCTATCAGCCCCCTCCAAATGTTGAAGGATATGGGAATATGTAGAAGAGACCTCATTAGTCTGAAGAACTACAAATTAAAAATTCTCAGTGACTTATCCCCCTCCATATATGTCAACATTCTTGCTATTTTGCAATTGATTTTTCCATTAAAATATATTTTTATTATGTAGGCTACTGTTCTCTGTTAACTTAAATCCAATATTTCTGATGAGATCCTTGGTAGAGAATAAAAATAATTTCCCTCCATCTGAGAAGCATTGCTTTATAGAGCTTAAGCTAACATTACATCCATGCCCTTTCCTCTTTAAATGATCTGGGCTGCAGGTTGGGTTTTCATGCATTCCTACATTCTGTTTCCTTTCCATCATCTTCTTTGTTGACTGATTGGGTTATACAGTTGCACCTATTAGCATTCTGGGCCCAATTATTTTACTTTCATAATACTCTGTTGCTTTAGCAGGAAGATCAAATGGCTGGCTCCTGATATCACATTAGTACTTGTGTGGCATGTTTCTTCCCAACAATTTTGCATCTGCCATTTTGATGAATCCCAAACACGTTCCTGGTATAGCAGGATTTCCCCCTGTCCCCTTCTCCCCTCACTCTGCGGATCCTCTCACCATATCATAGATGCATAACAAGAGGAAAGAAAAGGAAAGTTCAGTTCATGGAAGACCTGAGAGTAGCCCCCCACTCCTCGATGGTCAGGTATGGAGTAATGGTCAAGGGCGGGCTCCGGAAGAGGACAGGTCTGGATCTGACTTATGGCTTCGCTATTTCCCTCTCCTGCAGCTGTGGCCAGGGACTAACTTTCAAGGCCTCTTTTCCCTCTTTAATAAAATGCCTGCACCCTAGCCGGGCATGGTGGTACACACTGTAATCCCACTACCTTGGGAGGCTGAGATAGGAGGATCTCAGGTTCAAGGATAGCCTCAGCAACCTTGGGAGACCCTCAGCAAATTAGGAAGACCCTGTTTCAAATTAAAAAAAAAAGGGCTAGGGGTATGGCTCAGAGGTAGAATGCCCTTGGGTTCAATCTCCAGTACCACTACCCCCCCAAAAAAAATGTCTGCACCCTGATTATAATTTAACACGGAGCTCTTTTTAAAGGCATGTAATATCTCCCAAGCACATGATGACTGTACACCACCCAGCTCAGCCTCTTCCTTACCTTTTTTTTTCCACGATGCTTAATTTTTTGAAGTTCCTTGGTACACATTATGCTGTTTGGTGCTTCCATTTCTTCTGTCTGATTTCTCTCCTTCCAGTTCTGTCTATCTTGTATTCCTCCTTTAAGACTCAAGTTAGACATCATGTCCTTTAAGTCTCCTTCCTTCTCTGACGCCTCCCTGGACCATTTGGCCTTCTTTCATGTTATTGTAGCTCGTCCATCTCTCCATAAATGCACTTAGACTGTATTGCAACTTCATGATTATGAGGCCAGTCTCTCCCTTTGGAAGGCAAGTTCTAGTAGATCAGCAACCAAATTTTACTCATTTTTGTATACCTATTGCCAAGCTTAGAGCAATTTCTATGGCTCTTGCCAACATTAAGGAAATTAGTAGAAATCTACCTCCTATTGAGTGGTTAATAGATGAACATTAAGTCATATAGAGATAACCTAAGTATTTTAAACTTTATTTCTATTTTTTTTTTTTTTTGCGGTACTGGGGATTGAACGCAGGGGCATTCTACCACTGCGCTGCGCCCCCGGCCCTATTTTTATACTTTATTTTGAGACCGGGTCTCATGAAGTTGCGGAGGGCCTCACTAAGTAGAGAGAGAGAGCGAGAGAGAGAGAGAGAGCGCGCGAGCGTGCGCGTGCACGAGCTGAGGCTGGCCTCCGCCTCCCAAAGTCCTGGGATTACAAGCGTGCGCCACCACGCCCGCTTCTATTTTTGTTTTTCATTGAGACATAATATTTGTACATATTTTGGGGGTATAGATTGGTAATTCGATACATGTAGACAATGTGTATAATGATGAAATAAGAATTTTTATCTTTTAGAGTGAAGAATAACTCTGCATTCCCATCCAATTGAGTGGAAAAAATCTGTGTAGCCCTAGAATTAGCTATTCTGAAGGAGCAGTAGAGAAAGAATTAGAGGATATGGGAAATTGCTCTTTCTGCTGGGAATGTGCACTCCACTTTGCTGGTTCTTTCGACTCCATGAAAACCTGCTTACTCTGTCTTCTCATTTGCTAGTCCTGATTAGCTTCCCCCTCCTCTTTGTTTCAAAAATCTCTTGTTAATGCCTGTATTTCAGCTTCCCCACATTTCATTGTAATAATCTGTACACGTCTCTTTCCTTTTCTGGAGCGTGTATTTCCTCGGAGCAGGAGGGGGCATGTCTTTCTCATTTACACTTTGCATCTGTTACTAGTGCCTGGCACATCATACGCACTCAGTAAATATTGAATAAATGATCTAAATCAGCCAAGTGCTCTGTTTGGGTGAGGTGACTCAATATTACCTGCTGGTCAAGAGAAATCAGAGTGCATCAAGATGCATTTTAAAGAGCACATAAAAGACCAGGTCTTTCCTATGCTGTGCTTTCAGTGCCTTCTTAAATGTCAAAGGGTGACTCAAGTTCACAGTGCTCCTGTTTCTGAGAGTTAAAGACAGTAAGAATAATTCGATGCATGCCTTGGATATGCCACGACTCTTCTCTTTTCTCCTTTGGATCTGTTCTTTGTATAGTAAACAGACTTGACTGATCCATACATCAGATGATCTTCTGAATATATTGGACCCTCCAGCTGCTGCTGGTGGATCCTCTGCGACTGCGGTGCTTGCTCCAAGGTTCTTCCGGTTCTCACTTGCATTTTCTTTTTTAAAGTAGAATTCACCTGAAGCCAGTTTTCACACTGCAGAGCTAATTTCTATGCAACAGTGAATGATGTCTCACATTAAATATTCCTTAGAGCATAAAGATGACATTGAATGTATAATTTTAAGCAGCTCAAGCAGGATTCACTAGAGGGTTGACACGAGAGCAGGGATCACAGGAAAACGTAGGTGAGAAGGGAAACGATGAGCAGGCGAAGGCTTTTCCCCACACCTCGGCACCCGAACTTCATTTAGCTGGGTTTTTACATGGGATTTAAGTTTTATTTTTAAAAACCAGGTCAGATCTCTTTGGAAAAGCTAAATCTTCACATAAAAAATGAGGGATACTTGGAGATGCACAAACTCTCCCTGGCCACCCGGAAGATAATGTTGCAAAAAGGGCAAGGACACAGTTACTCAATGACATCTTGATTGTCTGAAATCCAAATGAGAGTTCTTCATTAAAGATGCTTAAAATTCAAAGTGACCGCCCTACACTAAAGGTAAAGTGCACAGGTTTAATTCTTAATTAGGTTTGTTAGTGAAGAGACATAGTTTACATTGCACGCTGAAGCGTGTGGAGCGTGTGAGTAGTTTTAAGTTTGTACAAGTGGAAGAAATTCCCTATCTAATTGCAGGAAGAGGTTAGATATCCCACACCCAGGACAATTTTGGATTTAGTTCAGGCAAATGCATTATTTATTAAAAATAATTTGAGACTGTTGACCTTTTGTTAAACATATTCACTGAAGAGGGTGCATTTGGCTAATTTCACATGCAGTGAGTTATGTAAATGCACAGCAGAATGCAAAGGGGACCATGAATACTTTTAAATTCATACATAGCACAATATATACATATAGATTGTCCTTTTCTATTTGAAGGTGATGCTGCTGTTCTTGTCTCTGCTATTTTCTGTGTGTTCGGATCTGGCTGTTTGATTGGCAATTCCTACTGTGTACAGTCTGCATATGTGTCGACTAACAACTGCAGCCATTGCCTGGAGGGCTTGATTGCTGGGTTGTTCAATATTTATTAAGCACCCAAGAAGTGCTAGGTGCTGCACTGAGCAGTGTGAGTGTAAAACTGCTACCGTCCTCTAAAATTTCTATTCCAAGGTGACTAGTGGGGAGCATATGCTTTTTGTCATTGATGTGAGTTGACTGAAACGATGAAATTAGAGGACACCAGTTACCAGATGTTGCTCTTCAGTAGTATATCCGTCTAGTAGGTGGCCAATCGCTTCCCTTTCACGTAAACAGGGAGCGCTTCCTGGACACGCTCAGATTAGGAAGCCATGGTTGAATAAACCTAGAATAATGGTCTAATAGATGTGAAGGCCAAGAAGGGATGATGTGAAAATGTGATAACGTCAGGGTGGAATGAGGAGAAAGCAGCTCAGGGTCAGGACAATTTTGGTTTTAAATAGATGGAAAGAAAAGAGTCTAGTATCTTTTGAAAGTTTGTTCATGGTAAGATTTTATTTAGGTCAAGCTGCTCAACCCCAGTTTTGGCCACTGTTTTCCCTGAAGTCTGATACAGTTTCTCCACATTTTAATCATTTTAGATGATAGAAACATAATGACACTTTATTAGATAACAATGGAAATCAGAAAATTCGTATGACAATATTCACTTTTTAAATGTACTCTTATTGGTGCATTGTAGTCTCACATAATGGGGTTTATAGTGACGGGGACACACATGCACAATATTTACTTTTAAGGTTTGGTCCTACTGGGCTACAGTTCTTTGTATTTTTGGAATCAATCATGGCTTTTTTTTCTTAATGCCAATAGTTTTAAAAAATAATTGCAATCCAGAAACTAATAGAAAGGATGGAACTTAGCCGGGCGTGGTGGCGCAAACTTGTAATCCCAGTACTTTGGGAGGCGGAGACCGGAGGATTCAGGTTCGCGGCCAGCCTCAGCTCTCT
>PVJS01026492.1:0-26964 GCA_004027185.1 Glis glis
GTCCTATTTTTTTTTATACTTTATTTTGAAACCGGGTCTCACGAAGTTGCGGAGGGCCTCACTAGGTAGAGAGAGAGAGAGAGAGAGAGAGAGAGAGAGAGAGAAAGAGAGCGCTGAGGCTGGCCGCGAACCCAGATCCTCCGGTCTCTGCCTCCCAAAGTACTGGGATTACAAGCGTGCGCCACCACGCCCGGCTAATAATGCTCTTTTAAACTCTTCAAAGCATTCTATTTGGGATGTTAAATTCGATGCTCTCCTCGCTTATGCATTGTACACTCTTCCTGCTCTGTAGACAACTGCACACAAGCCAGCATCCGCGCTCCACCAAGCAGGGCCTTCCGTTTCCCTGCCGGTGGGATGTGGGATGTACCTGAGTCTCCTCTCCCTCTGTTGTTGGCCCTTTATTCCTCAGCCCATGAAAATACGGTATTTGGGTCTGTTCTCGCCTGATGTTATAATCCGTCCCGTATGTCCTGTGTCTTAATTTTATCCTCCATAAACTA
This sequence comes from Glis glis, assembly GCA_004027185.1. Lineage (NCBI taxonomy): Eukaryota > Metazoa > Chordata > Mammalia > Rodentia > Gliridae > Glis > Glis glis. Next base: position 504 of record PVJS01026492.1, read on the forward strand.
AACGGGTAGTTCCTTCAAAGACAAATGACGAAGATAGCTATGTTTACATTACGTGCAGGTCATAGGCCCCCTATACATGCTGAACATAGCCAGTGATCGCCCACAAATTCTTTCTGCCTTCTCACCAGGACGGAAGTCATTCAGGGCAAATTCAGAGAGGACAGATGAGAGGATAGCTTGTCTGAAGAACAGAGGATTTGCATTCGTTATGTGAGTTCATTTGACGTTTTTTCTAATTCCTTTGAGTTTTGCATTTCAGAGACAGCCGGCCCAGTGTGAAGGCCTTGAAGCTGTTCCAAAATTATCCGAAAGAAGGATTTAGTAACAGATGGCAATAAACACACTATAATGGGCCTGGTTTTGTTTTATTTTATTAGAGCGAGGTTATGGCCACAGTTATGAACTTCATCTGTCTTTTTTTATGGCTGCGATAGTGGCTTGAGCTGCATTCACATCACCAGCTGCCTTTCCCGAGTCGAAGGCCTGTTACTGCTGGCTGGGCCCGAGGGGTGCGGCAAATAACAGCTGTAGTCCAGCATCCCACCGGCGTGGAGATGAAATAAGGCGTTTCTAATAAGGCAGTCTGGAGCCCGGGTAACACGCATGCTGCCTTTTAAGTTAGATGCATCTCTAGGACCAAAGAATAAACTAAAAGTCACTTGTAAGTGGTGAAGGCATTTTAGACATATTTGTAATTAATCCAACTCAATTGAGAAAAGAAGGGGCAAATTGTACAGCAATAGGAAAAGATGAAATGGGTAAGAGAAACAGAGGGAGTCCGATCATCTAACATGGCCTCGTAAGAGCATCGCACTCTTTTGAAAACTCAGTTGCACAAATTCTTCTTTAGTTTAATTTCAAATTTGGGACATTTTGTTTTATCAGAATAAGTGAAATGAAGCATTCAAAGTAGACCTCTGAAAACCAAAGCTCTCATAATAGAGTCCACAATGTGTTAAAATGGCTGCATTCCTTACTGAGTTAGATCAGAACACATTTCCTCATGTACAACAAAGTCAAGGAGAAATATTTATGGTGTTCTAGGAAATCCTATTTAATCAATGATATAGCAAAATGTATGCAGTCTTTGCCAGCTATTCCTGTGATAGACTAGTGTCTAGAATATACAAAGTACTTAAAAGACTTAACACTAAAAAAACAAATAACCTAATCAAGAAATGGGCAATTGAGCTAAATAGATATTTGACAAAGAAGAAATACAAATGGCCAATAAATGCATGAAAAAAATGTTCAACATAATTAGCAATCAGGGAGATGCAAATTAAGACTACACTGAGAATCCATCTAACGCTGATCAGAATGGCAATCATCAAGAAGACAAACAACAATAAATGCTGGCGAGGATGTGGGGAAATTGGAACTCTTCTACACTATTGGTGGGATTGCAAATTAGTGCAGCCCCTAAGGAGATCAGTGTGGAGATTTCTCAGAAAATTGGGAATGGACCCACCATATGGTCCAGCTATATAACTCCTGGGTGTCTTTTCAAAGGGACTGAAGTCATAATATTATAGTGTTATATGCCTATCCATGTTCATAGCAGCACAATTCATAATAGCCAAATTATGGAACCAACCTAGGTGTCCATCAACAGATGAATGGATTACAAAATTATGGGATATACACACAATGGAATTCTACTCAGCAATAAAGAAGAACAAAATTATGTCATTTGCAGGAAAATACGTGGAACCGGAGAACATGATGTTAAGTGAGATTAGCCAGTCACAGAAAGTGAAGGGTCTTATGTTTTCTCTCAAATGCAGAAACTAGGAAGTAATCGGGATACCAGAGAGACTTCAGATAATGGAGGAGAAACTCCAGTGGAGCCAGAGAGGTGGTCTAGGGGAAGGGGAGGGAGAGAGAGGATTAATGAAGGAAACACTTCCATCGACATTATGTACATATGTGAGAATACCAATGTCAATCTCAGTACCCTGTATGGGGAAGGGCGGAGTGGAGAGGGAGCTGGGGGAAAGCCCGCTAAGTGCTGTGTGCATGTATGTCACTATCACTATGAACTATACTATGATAAGAGACTATAATGCACCAATAAAAGCATAAAAATAAATAAATAAATAATGTAAGTAAAAAAAAAAACTCTTTAAACTTGTATTTATTTCTCGTGCAGAGCAATTTTACCCTTTCTTGCTGCTACTACCTCTCCTTTGATTACCGGCTCACCTCCCAGGTACCCAGATACCAATAAGGGGATGACATGGATATTGCACACGAGATGCTGAGCCTCAGCAAGGAACTGGGGCACAGATGTGTTTGCATTTTGATATGTACATCCGTCCTTATGGTTGGGCTAGAATTATTTAGGGCTTAGGATACAAGCAAGTTCTGATTATATTTACAAATATAATCTTTTCTTTTAATCTAGAAAATTAAGGTCTATATCCTTGTGAACCTGAATGGCACCAAGTCTCTCTGACATGTTTCTTCCTTAATTGCAACCCCCAGCATCATCGATAAAGAGATCCAGCAAGTATACTCTTTGAAGAGCAACACCCAAAATCTGTGTGTTTATTACCGCTTATCTTTGTACATTAATATGCATGGCAGCTTACTGTAGAAAAGTTACTTTTGCAGTATCAAACACTTCTGAGTTTATGTTTCCTACCCACCAATTTATCTCACAACAATTCGTGGCTATAACAAGATCGCAAAGGATGCATAGGCAACTCTTGATTATATGGGTCTATTTGTTGTGAGTTTCTAAAAATACTTAGAAATTTTGAAGTTAAAATTAAAATGCTAAATAATTCCCAATTTATGATAGTTTAAAAACAACTTTTTCAGGTGTGATTTAATACAGGTAATAGAATTCACAAGTTGCACTGAAGAAACTCATTTTAATGGGAAAAGAAGATTAGATTCAAGTACAATATTGAATGTTGTGATACAATAAAATTTAGACAGTAAAGATTCTAAGTCAGAAATGGAAACGTAAGCAATTTTTCCACTAGTTTTCAACGCTTGTGCCTATGATTTTTCCTAACTTCAATGAGTTAAACCTCTCAAGTCACCTATGTTACCTGAGAAGTTAGTTGTCATTTCTCCTTATCTGGTTCTCTAACAGCAGAGATCTGATCTTGGTAAAATGGTGTGCTCCAAAAGGGAGACAAAGGGACGCTTCAATTCATCTCTCTCCTGCATCCTGCTTTACTCTCAGGCTAAATTCAACCTTCTTTAAATAGAAGCGCATGACTTAAGCAGATCAGCACAACTGATTCTGCCTTAGAAGCTAAAACTGATCTTTTAAGGAAACGGCTCTCACAATTGCCCTGAATGAGCACTTTTCCTGAAGTTATCCTTGACTTGAAATAGTCTGCCTCTGAAGGAAGTTCATTCTGTCTAAGTGACAAAAAGAGTCAGTTCCTCAAGTTTGGGCTCGCAGGGATTCACACCAGCCATAAGGAGCTATTGTCCATGGATGCTCCCATTATTCGGCAAAGGGGGTAAGATGACTGTATTTAAACCCTTCCACTCCTTTCCATTTACCCTGAAGGCTTTGATAAGTTTCTTGACCTCTATGGCCTGCAGTGGTTGGTAACTGTATCTCCAGGGGAACATGGGTTCACAGGGAACATGATAGACCCATTAAGCATGTGGCCTCTGTAATCAAAAGACCACAATTTAATTTCTAGTTCAAGACAAAGCAGAATTAACAAAGCTAAGGATAGAATATAGGTCTGTTGAAATCTTCAAAAATTAAGGAAGGATGATTGAAACATGAAAAAGAAATAGGAAACTATGAATAACTTTCACCTTTAATAGTCAAAGTAAAAACAGAGTAGATCAATTAAATAGCAGAGCGCTACAGCTAACAAAAAAATATATGAAAAAGATGCTATTCAGACAAAACAGAATAGACAGGAGATCTGAAAAATCCATGCATCAAGATGTGTACTATATTGTCCCAGAAGTTGGAAAAATGATAAGTAAATGTAAAGGAAACCTGATAGAATGAAGACTAGTAATCTCTGTGAATTAGAGAGAGATTTTATATTTCAGATTTATAGCAAGTCTAAGATTAATAATTTTTAAATCACACATTACAGTGAAATTCAAAGAACTAAACAAAATTATAAAATATGTTAAATAACATCTACAAAGAAATAAGAATAGCATATTATAAACATCATTGTTAGATGAAAGAAGATAGTAAAGTAACATTATCCATGTGCTGAATACAAAGAATGTCAAACTCATAATTTTGTAACCAGCAAAACTATCATATTCACCTAAAGACTCCTGATAATATATTACCAGGAACACACGAAATACCTCAGAAAGCTAAATCAACAGACCCTCTTGGATAAAAATCTTCAAAGACATACGCCATCAAGGAAAACGACAAATTCAGAAGGACGTTGTGAGACATGGGAGGAAGGTACTGCTGAATAGAGACCCTAGAATCTGTAGCATTTACACTAGCAAGAAGAAAGGGGACTGGGTGTGGAAAGGTGGTAAGAGGAAAAAATAAAAGCAAGCAATGGTGGACACCTGCATGGAGTAAACAGGCTTCTAGTAGTGAAATAAGGTGTGAGACTAACCACGAAGGAGAGGGAAGAGGAAGACAAAAAGGAAGAAGAGCAGGCAGAAAAGAAGAACAGGAGCTAAAGTGGATAATCATGGAAATTCTATTTAAAAAGACTGAAAAGCCCAGTTTCCCAAGTGTGGAAGTTTGATCTTCTATTACAATCAAGTATTAAGCTAGAATACTTCAGGTATAGCGTGTGGAAAATAGAGAACCCCAAACTTAATTTTCTTTTTGCGGTACTGGGGATTGAACCCAGGGGCATTCTACCTCCGAGCTACCCCCCCAGCCCTATTTTTTATTCTTTATTTTGAAACAGGGTCTCACTAAGTTGCAGAGGGCCTCACTAAATAGCTGAGGCTAGCCAAGAACCTGCAGTCCTCCTGTCTCAGCCTCCCAAGACTAGGAGTACAAGCATGTGCCACCACGCCCAGCTGAGAACCCCAAACTTAAAATCAAGGGTTTCACCTTAAGGACAATGGAATTCACCAAATGCATTTGAATCGGCAAGCAACACAATAAAGCTGTCTTTTAAAAAGAACTTTAGTGGCAATATTCAAATTGGTTGAAGGCCATTGTGAAGATATTAAAATCATTCAAAACCAAACGTGTATACTACTTTGAAGTAAGACGACGGTGTAGCTTATGGCATTGACAAGGAAAACAGTTAAATAGGAATTTCCCCTTCGCTTTATCATCTAGGGTAATGCTAACTTGCATTGTGCAGTAACGTCACATGGTTATCGAAGGAGAAAGTCTACCATTTTCTCACATTGCAAAAATAAAAGTCCACAACCTTAACCAACTTCACTTGCCAATACACACAGGGTGTCAGTGGGTTGCATCGGTGTGCGAAACCCACGGACTATTATATTTGCTTTGCACCCTAAGTTATCTTAATGCAGAGAAAATGCATTTAGAACATTGTCTATATCAGTCGCTGGTGTAGTATTTAAGGTGTGTAATTAATAGGTTGCCATTTATACAGATGCTGAAGTACCAAAAAGTTTGAAAACCTCAGTTCGAAACACAGTTGTCTATATTTGACAACTTCTTGCTCCAGCAAGTAGTTGATACTGCCGGAGCTTTCTGTGTGAGGTCGTACAGGTGTGTGCCTACAGCTTGAACCCTGTGGCTTCGCTGACAATATTTCATGATATTCGACACAAGTTATGGTTGATAGCTCACTTCTTTCATAACTTAATCACAAGGCACATGATAAGCAAGATTTTTAAAACTAAAGTTTTGGGTCTGGTGTCAGCATGTACTACCTTTTTACCTCTCCGGCAATGAGTATAGTAGAAATGCTTTGCGATTTAGCATTCCTGGGAAGTTCATCTTTTATAGTGAAATAAAACACTGACAATAATAAACACGCTTAAAAGGTTAGTCTTTTTTTTTCTCCAGTTCAAGCAGTTGGTATTAGCTATTTCACACTTTTAATAAAGAGGAACACAGGTCTGATTCCTGACCAAAATTTACAGTTGACCAAGAATAAATCAACATATGGTAAATCAGTATTTATTTACTACATATCATATCAGAGAAGGGCATTCATTTTTAGTGGCCCTGGTCCACATGATAAAACAGCTTGCAAAATTTTATATTATCTGTAAAATCCACATATGTTTAGAGGAATCTAATATCGGACATTAAGTATTCCTAAAAAATAGGAAAACAAATATATAGATTTGAAACTATATTCCTCACCTTTTTTTGTCGTAAGCAAAAATAAACATGGATGAGTTTCCTAACTTTTCTTTGAATCTCAGGTTATGAGAAAACAATGATTTCTCTAGAAAGAGTCTATGTGAATGCCACATGTAAATTAGCATTTCTAATCTTGTGCTTAACGTGAAAAATATTTAATATAAAACCTATAGCATTTTTTCTGTATTGATTGCACATCCCTCTGTTAGAATGTATATCTTTGAATAGAGGGACTATGTTTTATTGATTCTTTTGCCCTCAAACCCTGCACAGTAATTGATAATCAGCTCTTCCTCTGTAATTATAAATACACAGTTGAAATGGGAGTGTGTCTCTAGAGCTTCATACACAGGCTTGAGTCTTGATTTCTCATTTATTCTGCTACCTTGGAAAACCAGCCCACTTTTCTTTGGGGATAATAATAGAGTTTTTACTGTTGTTGAGTCAGTTTTTACAAAGCATTTAAATTAGTGTTTGGCTCTTGGTAAGAATTCAACCAGCTTCTATCATTATTTTCAGTATAGGAAAAATATTAAAGCATATATTTTTCAAGAACCTGTGCTAAACTAACTAAAATAATATGTTTTGTCTATCTAGGTACAAGGTAAAATTATTTCCCCGCTGAGCAGCTCTCTAGAAGTTATAAACTTTTATCAACTCAGCTAGCTTGTCCCAATTTGAGTTCACATCATCCATTCAGCAATTTTTTATTTGGCAAGATATGAGTAAAACAATATCAGTCTTTAAGAAATTCACAGTTTTAAGAGGAGGGGGTTGATAAAGATACTCAAAGAGCAATAATCGCTTATGAAAGTTACCTCAGTGTTCTGTAATGATGTTTATTCTTGCTTTTTCTTCCCAATGGAACCTGCATTCATTTAAGGAAGAGATGTTTTATCGTTCTCATCTCCTCAGCTCCTTAACATTTAACAACAAAACATGGCAAAATAACCTATGTAATAAAATAATTACTGGCGCGTGAGGAATTAGTAGTAGAGGAAGTTGATTCACTAATATTTTTAAAACAATAAATTATTTTAAAATACATGCTTACTCTACATCCTTAAATATAATTTTAAACAGAGGAAGAAGAACAAATGGGCCAACATTTTAATAGAGTCTGGATCTTTTCTGTGAATACAGGTGTTCTATTCATGTATTACAAGGTCTTCCTTGCCTGGAGTGGCGCACGCTTATAATCCAGTACTTGGGAGGCTGAGACTGGAGGATCTGGGTTCGCGGTCAGCCTCAGCTACTTAGTGAGGCCCTCCGCAACTTAGTAAGACCCTGTTTCAAAAATAAAGAATAAAATAATAGGACTGGAGGTGTAGCCCAGAAGTAGAATGCCCCTGGGTTCAATCCCCGGTACCACAAAAAAGAAAGAAAGAAAGAAAGAAAGAAAGAAAGAAAGAAAGAAAGAAAGAAAGAAAGAAAGAAAAAGAAAGAAAGAAAGAAAGAAAGAAAGAAAGAAAGAAAGAAAGAAAGAAAGAAAAAGAAAGAAAGAAAGAAAACTACAAGGTCTTCCTTATATAAATAGCAGCCATGAGGCACTAACTAGAATTTTGTATTTCTATTGCTATAAAGAATTTTTAAATACTAATGAAACAGTCTGAGTGCATAATAGCTCTAGAATTTTTCTTTATGATTTTCCTGATTTCTTAAGGACGTCCTACCTGAAATAGCTAATTCAACAGTAGTATTTTTAGTTACTCATTTTCGTATTCTAAAAAAAAACAACTCAATGAAGGTTGCTGAGCTATAAGGCTCTTCGTTTTTGCGTATAAATGTAATCAATTAGAAAAAGGTTTAATTAAATCTCATGTTTACAATATCAACTCCAGTTGGCATATTTGGAGAACAAAGAGAATGGCTTCTTTCTGTATGATAAGTCATCTGTGTAAACTTCTCCGAGGCTGAGGCTGAGACACCATGCGAGGAGAGCTGAAGGAGCAACTCTGAAAGCAAGTGCTCCGCAAAACCAAGAGGGAGGCTGGTAAGCTTGCAGGACCTGTGTGGGTCCAGGGGCTGTCGAGAGTGTGGCCTTGTGGACTGCAGGCATCTGGAGGGACCAGATAAATACAGTGTCATGACTATCGACAGCTTATCTGACTCTTGTTTTGCAGATACTTCCATTCTGTTCATAATCCTTTTTGCTTTATCTTCCATCAGTTACTGGCTTCTGTTCTTTCTTTCTTTCTCAACATTTTCTTGCGTGGATGTGCACATGCGTGTGTGTGTGTGTGTGTGTGCATGTTTGTGTGCACACACTAGATATGGAACTCAGGGCCATGCTGTGCCAGGCAAGTGCTCTACCACTGGGCTGCACACCCAGGCTCTCTTTCTCAACATTGCAATAAATGTTTCCTACAAAAGAACGTTTACCTTGTTATAATCAGCCAGCAGGGTTCGCCTCTATGAAGTCTCATTTTGCCACACCTTCTTGAGAACACTGATTCAGAGCTTTTTAAGCTGGTGTCTCCCAAACGGCGATTCCCCAAGACTCCAAATAAAGTCCTTTTAATTTTGCAGTTTCTCAGTTTGACTGTATTGACAGTTGCGATGTTTTAGAGAGAGACTAGAAACATCAGGTATTTATGTTCTGCCATTGAAGGTCGATGACCAGAGCTCCCAGAGGAGGCATTATTTAAGGTAGATGGAGAAAAAAAAAGAAGGGTAAAGATGTAAGAAGAGATTTTCAAAGTACAGAAAACATCGTGAGAAATGGCCTCCAATAGAAAATGTGTAACCCTGGGGAAAAATAGATAATCTACCTTGACAATAGGAAGAGGAAGGTTTTGAAAGGTAATTTTCTGAAAGGCCTTGAACACTAAGATGGTATAAACATTTTAATCCTAAGCAATACTGAAAATGTAGGGACTTGGCACTTTAAGAATTAATCTTGCATTAAAGTACGATAGTTGAGATGAGTTACTAAATCAAAGATAAGACACTTAATAAAATAATGATTACAGCAAAGAAAAAGATTTTAAGAGATACTTTAAATATTAATTTATTTTTTATATTTTATATGTTACATGTGTACATACATGCATATACACACATATATCTATCATATGTCAAAAGCCTATCTCCTAAAGCAATCATGTAATTTTTTTTTTTTTTGCGGTACCGGGGATTGAACCCAGGGGCGTTCTACATCTGCGCTACATCCCTGGCCCTATTTTTTATACTTTATTTTGAAACCGTGTCTCACGAAGTTGCGGAAGGCCTCACTAAGTAGAGAGAGAGACAGGGGGAGAGAGAGAGAGAGAGAGAGAGAGAAAGAGAGAGAGAGAGCTGAGGCTGGCCGTGAACCCAGATCCTCTGGTCTCCACCTCCCAAAGTACTGGGATTACAAGCGTGTGCCACCACGCCCGGCTTGCAATCATTTAATTTTTTAAAATAGTAATCACTATATATTATATATGAAGCATTATTCTTAATGCTTTATAATAATTAACTCATATAAACCTCAGAACAATCCTAATAGGTAGGTACTACTTTTGTATCCAATACAAACTGAAAAAAAATTGAGATAAAGAGAAATTAAATAATGTCCCCAAGATCGTGTATCTAGGAAGTGATGGAGCCATGCTTTGAACTCACAGTGAGACTTCCAGCCAACTTTTCTCCCCTAAACTCTTTTTTTGCGGTACGGGGGATTGAACACAGGGCGTTCTACCTCCGCGCTACGACCCCGGCCCTATTTTTTTATGCTTTATTTTTGAAACCGGGTCTCACGAAGTTGCGGAGGGTCTCACTAAGGAGAGAAAGAGAGAGAGAGAGAGACAGAGAGAGAGCGAGAGAGCTAAGGCTGGCCGCGAACCCGGATCCTCCGGTCTCCGCCTCCCAAAGTACTGGGATTACAAGCGTGCGCCACCACGCCCGGCCCCTAAACTCTTTAAAAGAGAAGCAGCAAGCACAAGGAAGTGAGGTAGGAATTAAGATTTTAACAGAGGGCCACACTTGGGCAACAAGTCCGCTATGCTGTGTTGGACACCTGCTGCTTATGCCCTCAAGTAACCCCACTTCTACCAAATGTGATGGATACTACATTGAGGAATATACCTTTCCCACTGTGTAGAGTCCATAAGACTACTTTCTATGCAGAGATGGCTGTAACTCATGTAAGCCAGCCAGCAGTCCATCTTCTGTCATACTAATGAACAGACGGTGGGCAAATGATCCAAGTAAATTGACGAAATGTTTAGGAAAGTCACTTCTTTTTTTTCCACGAGGACAATCGGGACCTTCCCTTCCCACCCCCATCCCTGGGATGTCGGTGAGGGGGCACAGGGCCATGGTATCAATCTCTGCAGTCATCTTGTGACCATGAGGGGTCCTGGCTTGGGTTGAAGCTTTTATCCCTAAAAACAAAGAGAAACCAGACCCTTAAGGACACTCTAATTTGCTGTATCTGTGAGAGTCAATGGATCCTCTTTTAGTATGTAAGGCATTCTAGATGGGATTTAAGTTATTTGCAACCAAAAGTTATTCTGATGTATTTACATTTTCCTTCAGTTTCCATATCTAGACAAATATTACTTTATTATCAAATTTTTTTTTTTTTTTTGCGGAACCGGGGATTGGATGCAGGGGCGTTCTACCTCCGCACTACACCCCCGGCCCTATTTTTTATATTTTATTTTGAAACCGGGTCTCACGAAGTTGCGGAGGGCCTCACTAAGTAGAGAGAGAGAGAGAGAGAGAGACAGAGAGAGACAGAGAGAGACAGAGAGAGAGCTGAGGCTGGCCGCGAACCCAGATCCTCTGGTCTCCGCCTCCCAAAGTATTGGGATTACAAGCGTGCGCCACCACGCCCGGCTCTATTATCAAATTTTTGACGTTAGCTTTTTGCTTTCTGATCCATCTATTTACAAAATACTTTCAGCATGATTTCCTCTTTTTAATCAATAGAAATATGAGAAGAATGTTTAAGATACTGTGAGGGATATAGACAAATCAATTTCCACTATTCCCATTGTTCGGCTGTAGAGTACTTCAGCCTGGTGGGCATTAACATAAATTTTCTTTAAAGGATTCTAAAGAAAACAGAAGAAGAAAAATTATTGATCTCTAAGAATCATTTTGGTTCTGTGCATTTATAAGCTTGTTGTAGTCAAAAGTGATAAGCTCCAGTGGCCCGTCAAGTCTTTGTAAAGAAAACTTTCTACATTACAGAAAGGGACAGAAAAGCTAAAATATGTAAAAGCAAGTGATCTAGTATATGTTGTAAGATCAGACTTGTATAGAGCAATAAAATAGGAAAACCAAAGCCTGACCATAAATAATTCTAAAAAAATCAGAAAAAAACTAAGAAAAAAGGAAATGGGTGTGTCAACATAAGAGAAGTGGATAGATAATAGTAAAGTATCTTTATAGAAATATGCAAGTTTATTTAAGGTTAGGGAAAGATAGAGGACAAAGCACACCCCCCCAAAAGGAGGGAGTCCCAGAAAGAGAGTGACCTTTAAGCCCTTGGGGAGTGGGCTTTGAAACCTTCCTGAGGTTTTCTATCTTTTTTTATGATTGGTCAGAATTGGGTTTTGGGGAACCAATGACCTTTGCACAATTTTGATCCTTAATTTGAATGATTATCTGTGGGCTGGTCAGAGCCCTGGTTCCCTGGTGCCCAGCAGTCTCTCACCTTCCTGCTCACCTCCCCCAGCCTCACAGAAAGGGGGATGCAGATGGCAGCTTTAATTCTTCCTGTTCCCAGGTCCTCTGCCCTGCCCCATGTCCCCCCTCTGATGATGTGACCCTAACTGCTGTTAGGGAAATGGGGCAATGACCACTGTAACTGCTTCCAGCTGGTAGGGGGCGCTGTCAGGGTATTGCAGTTTAGGGTCTCAGGGGATGGATGATCTAGATGCCGTGGAAGGAGGAATTCTTCATATGACGTTTTGTTTTTGAGGGCTGAAGAAGTCTGGTTATTTTGGCTCAAAGTCATTCATAGTGGTTCAGTGGGCATCTACATGAAAAACCGATACATTAGTACATTATACAATAATTCCAATATCTTGCCATAATGGTTTTTTATAACCCTTTACCTTGGTCCATCCACCTGTTAGCATTTTAAATTGGAATCCAGTAGCCAACCCATTTGCAATAGACCATAAGTCATTTCTGTGCCTGAGTTTGGTAGTATAGATCAAAAGAGAGAATGGCCAACAAAAAATAAAATGTAAACAATGATACTATCTTGCAGCTGGATCTGTTTAGCAAAAAAGTAAAAGATCTAAAGTTTATGTTAAGGAGAAATCCAAAGCTATGCCAACAAGGCAAATCAGATATGGCCCTTTTGACCACACTAACCGATAAATAATTGTCATACTACCTGAGCCCAAAAAGTAAAATATTTTGATAGCTTGTAGTTTAAAAAATTATGAGTAAAACATATGTGACAATTTAGATTTAGATCTGCTCAGTATTATTGCTCCTGAAATTCTCTCAAAACTAGGCTTGGAGTAAAACATAAAAAGAAAGTTACATGACTATAGCAATATGTTTATAGTTTTAGAACCAATTAGATAATGTAAACAACTTACTTAAAATTATCCTTTTTATTTATTTGGTACATAGGACCAACAAAGGGCATTAGGTGATTGGATAATCAATCAGGAAAATATTTATTGAATCGTGTACAGTGAAGCAATTTATCATGTTTTAAGCTTTTTAAAGTTTTAGTTCATACACAATCACTATTTCAAAATTTCTGATAGGCAAGTATATACATAAAAATTTTCCCTTTCACATAAATATTCCCTTTCATGTAACTATCAGTGGTTTAAAGAGAAAAAAGATGAACTATAGATTGATTTCCACCAGGCACTATGCGCCGTGGAGAAGTTTTTCACTTTGTGAATAATTCATTTCTGCATAGAAGGAATATTACTCTTATTTGTTCTTATTCAATTACAGTCTAAGAACATTTCCCAAGAAATTGTTGGCTAATACAGCATATATGAAGCGATACATTAATTCCTGTACCTTTCCTAAACTAGCAAGTCAGAAAAAGTTTCGAGTTTTATAGGGATAAGAAATACGAACAAGTTAGATTAAATTACACAAAATTACATTATGTAATTTAATTATGTAATTAAATTACATAAAGTCAAATTCTGTATATTGCAAAACAGGCACAAATATATCAATGAGCCTAAAATATAGACATGCTTTCTACATGAAATAATAGCTTGATAAATATACAGACACCGAGATATGGGTGAATATAATTTCCTCTTTTGCTTTAGAACTCTAATAATTATATTAAGAGAGACTAGTAAAATATATGGTGGGGCTATCAGTCCCAAAGAAGTCCATGCAAATGGCAGGTATAATTCCATCAAATGTAGATAGAACAAACAAACAAAAAAACTCTTCTGATTCAAACGTTACCGAATCCTTTATGCCAGATGCGATCATGTTTGCAACAGCCTTGCCCCAAGATGTCTCTTCCCTGCTTGTTTTTATGAATTATGTACATCTCGGGACCTTCCGCTTAATTTGCTTCTGCTCAGGGGAAGCAGGAAGTTCAGGGGAAGTGCAGGGAGGAAATGCAGGGGAATTTCCTTCCGCTCAATTCCCCTGCACTTCCTCATTCACTGTCTCCGTTCTGAATTCTCCTTCTTGTATCCTTCCACTAAACCTGAGGTAGTAGCAATATTTTCCCATGATATTATAGCACTAGGGAGAACAAGTCATAGAAAACATATGAAATGTAGTCAGTACCCCAGAGGTAAGAAATCTGTCTGTGACCCCACTGTTGACCTGTGGCAAAACCAGGTATGTCTGTATGTCCGCTTGGTGCAGATCTTGGAGTCCTGATCCCTGAACTGTATCAGGGAGACAGGGAGACAGCAGAATAAATGATCAGAGATTTAGTTTGGACAATGAGCTTAATGTAAGGAATAAACGGTCCAGGGAAGAAGTGGGCTAACCAATCGAGTCTCTCCATAAAGTCACAGAAACCATTCATGTGGACATATTATAATGAAACTTAGGAAGAAATGAGAAATTTAAAAACAACACGATGAGGAAGAAAAGGAGAAGAGCTAAAAACAGCACCTAGGGGGAAATCTACCTCTAATATCAGAGTAAGAGTTGATGAAGTGATACTTCCTAAAACTAGACTAGAGAAAGGATTCAATACGTTCAAGGAGATGTCAGAGAGAAGGAAAGAGTTGGAGAAGTAACTAGAGTGGTATAGAAAGAAGAGGTGATCAACATTCCCAAATATCACAGAGAAGATGAAATGCTGGAGACTGGACAACACGGATTCATTAATTACCAGCATTAATTACCATTTATTAGCATGCTTTTCCAAAAGAATAAGCAGGGATTGGGAAGGCAGTAAGTGAATCTTCTCCTTCCTCCTTCCCGTCCTCCCTCCCTCACTTCTTCCTTCCTTCCTTTCTTTTTTATAACTAAAAGAGTTTGGCAAGGAAAGCTTAAATAAGATGATGCTATTTTTTAGATCAGAAATATAATTTAAAGGTTTGCTTGATTAATATAGGCAAGGTCTGAATCAATTGAGGAAAACCAAAGAAGAAAGCTTTAAGAAGCAAAACAGAAGGAAGCAGTTGTAAGATGCTTGGCTTTTTCTTGGAGATATATTGCAATAATTATTTGTATTTATGGTGCCCAGACTCTTATTAGAAAGATGGGTAGAACACAGTCCTGTGCATTGAAGACACACAGTAGGTACAGAATTAGTGTTTTCAGGGGACTCAAAAACCAGCCAAATAGCTGCAAAAAAAGTTACTCACAGTCCACCAAGTGCACCGATAAATAAATAAGGTGGAGGAGTAGTATTGAAACAAATTAGAATGACAAAAAATAATAAACCTTGACTCTGTTCTTCAAAAAATGTATACTGTGGGTAAAGGATTATCAATTTCCAGAAGTAACTCCATGCTTTGTAAAGATATTATATTCAAACTTATTCCTTATAAAGTCTTAATGTGTATATCATCTACTTTTGTCTAATTGTAATCTGGTAGCACATATCTTTGTTTAAAGATTCAGTTTCTAGCCCGATGTGGTGGCTCACACCTGTAATCTCAGTACTTGGGAGGCTGAGACAGGAGGATCACAGGTTCAAGGACAGCCTCAGCAAGTAGTGAGACCCTTATCAACCTAGCGAGACCCTGCTTCAAAATAAAAATAAAATAGGGCTGCGGGTGTAGCTTGGAGGTAGAATGCTCCTGGATTATCAATCCCCAGTGTCACACACACACACACACACACACACAAAAGATTAAGTTCCTTCAAAGACTATCCCATCAAGTGATTTTTTTAATTTTACTTAAAGCATCCCAGATGTAAGAAGTTAATTTTGTTAGAATAATGCATTCAATGTTAAGGAAACATTTGTCAAGTCAAGTTCCTTAAAAGGAAGAAAGAAGCCACGGTCTTAAAATAGTATGTTGCCTTTGGCTTTTCTCAGCTGTTGACAAAGTAAAATAATGTTAGTTAATCTTGTTGATGTCAACAATAGAATCCAAATGGACTTGTGCTAACAAAATGCCTCTTCTGAGTGGTGTCCACGCTTCTGGCTTTATTCACTGATGAAAATGCCTTTTTTAGTTTTAAGATGATACACACACCTGACAGTAAAAAGGCTTAGACTGTCACAATTCATGTCCTGTCATCGCTGCGGGAGCATCACGCCAGCCTCCCTCTTGTCGCTGTAGAATGTCTTGGAGATGGACTACATGATTTCTATGGTCCCTCTATTTGTAACATTCCAGAATTGATGTTAGCCCCTTGGTTTCTTCCAATAGTTATTTAAACCGGTTACTTAAAGTAGAACTGTCTTTTCCACATCAATCCCTCCATAGACCTTCCTAAGAAAAGCCTGTTTCTTTAGTCAGTATTAAAATTATTTCTGAAGATGGGATTGGCGATCCAAAGACAATCTAGAAAGAACTTCTGTGTCTTGCAATTTTTTCCTGTATCGGGCATGTGTATATAAGGACAGGTGGCACCTCTCTGTTCCACTTATTCCCACGGACACTTAGATATCAATCCTTTACACGAGAATGATTTTTTTATTGAAAAAAATCATCTCTTTTTGATTACTGCATTTTATGCAAGCCAGTTACTTGTGGAGATAAGGGCCTAATTGCGTACCTCATTGTTTCCTATGTCTGTAGTCATAGCTTTTAAATGAAATACGATAGGCTATTCTTTAAAATATTTTCCTTTGCATTTTAGAGCACAAGGCAGCCTTTGTCTGGAATCATTTCTTTTTCTCATATGAAGAGTAACTGCAGAGTAGGGTCAGATTTTGCTATCTGTGGCCAAAATCCTGGCTCCCCTCCTCAACAATAATGTCACTGTCAACTCTGCCACTGTAAGTTGTAAGTTGATAACTTTTATGTTTTAAAATATGAAGACTGAGGACTCCGGGCGTGGTGGTGCACGCTTGTAATCCCAGTACTTTGGGAGGCGGAGACCGGAGGATCCGGGTTCGCAGCCAGCCTCAGCTCTCTCTCTCTCTCTTTCTCTCTCTCTCCCTGTCTCTCTCTCTCTCTTTCTCTACTTAGGCCCTCCACAACTTCGTGAGACCCGGTTTCAAAATAAAGTATAAAAAATAGGGCCGGGGGTGTAGCGTGGAGGTAGAATGCCCCTGGGTTTAATCCCTGGTACCGCAAAAAAAAAAAATATGAAGACTGAGGTTCATTAATGGAAATACTACCATCGACTATGTGTACGTATGTGAATATACCAAAGTCATCCTCAGTATTCTGTATTGGGAAGGGGGAAATGGGGTGGCAGGGGGCACCAAGTGCTGTGTGCCTGTATGCCACTGTCAACATGATTTACATTATGATGTGAGACTATAATGCACCAATAAAAGCACATTAATATAAAACATAAATTTTAAAAATAAAATAAAATATGCACGCTAGAATGATGGTTCTCTTGGATGATGGCAGAAAACACATTAAAGCAGACTTTTCTTTATGATTGATAGCTATTAACCTTATTTTAAAAAACAACAAGCCAGGCATGGTGGCGCACGCTTGTAATCCCAGTACTTGGGGAGGCTGAGACAGGAGGATTGCAGATTCGCCGCCAGCCTCCGCTACTTAATGAGACCCTCCACAACTTAGTGAGACTCTGTTTCAAAATAAAGAATAAAAATAGGGCTGGGGATGTAGCTTGGAGGTAGAATGCTCCTGGGTTCCATCCCCAGTACCACACACACACACACACAAAATAAAAATAAATAAATAATAAAAAACAACAGTTCTTAACCTGATCTATGAAGGATCAGTTTTCAAAGGTGCCTGGATTTCAGCCTCTTACACCTTCCTTCTCCCCCTGCCCCTCCCTTCCCTCGCCGGCCTCATCACTGTGTGCCCCACAGAGCGCTCTGAGCAACTGCCGTGTATGGACCACGCACATGTATCCCTCTCCTGCTTCTGCTCATACTATTCCTCACCTGGGGAATAGTTTTCTTCAGTCCCTTCATTGCTTCCATATTCAATCCATCATTCAGGGCCCCGATCGAGTCTACTTTGTCTATAGGAAATGTCGTCAGAATCCTAAAAGAATAGCGAATACACTGAACTTGAACAGGCAATGAATTCAAAATACGGAGTTATTTCATTTGGTTCTTCCAGGTCTTTGTTCTGCTCCTTCTGAAATTATCTCCATCCCTAAGGAGAGTAGCCCAGCTCAGACAGACATTTTCTTTCTTTCTTTTTTTTTTTTTTTTTTTTTTTGCGGTACCGGGGATTGAACGCAGGGATGTTCTACCTCCGCGCTATGCCCCCGGCCCTATTTTTTATACTTTATTTTGAAACCCGGTCTCACGAAGTTCCGGAGGGCCTCACTAAGTAGAGAGAGAGAGAGAGAGAGAGCGAGAGAGATGAGGCTGGCCGCGAACCCCGATCCTCTGGTCTCCGCCTCCCAAAGTACTGGGATTACAAGCGTGCACCACCACGCCCGGCCTCAGACAGACATTTTCTTGCAATTAATTATATGTTCAAATATGCTGATTTTTTCTGGGTTTGTTTTTCTTAAAAATGTGGGAAAAGCATATAACTATAGGAGTAAAAGACGCAAAAATGTGTGACAATACTCATTTCAGTGAATTCAATTATGTTTATAAATGAGTGAATAAATGTGCATGAAATGTATGCACGTATGAATCCGGTATTTAAAAACTCCCTACTAGAAACAATTGTTCTTGTAATTTCTTTCTGTTCCCCAAAGTTATTCTGATGCTTGGTCTTCTTCCTATGAGTCACAAGGACAGTAGAGGGTGTGCAGGTGACCAGGCACCATAGTCCTGAGGATACAGCCCTGGCCTGTCCCTCTGCCGTCTGCTCCTTCGTTCTGTGCAGCTCCTCAGCACCTGCAGACACCTGACACAGGTGCGCTGAGCTGACTGACGTCAGCTGCGGTGGAAGTGTGTGCTAACAATGTGGTCATTGACTGAATTTACCATCTCCATACTATAAAGCAATAGCGTAACTCACATTGAATATTTTCCCCAAACCAGAGAGAATCCGTTCTTCAATGAGTGGAGCACATGCAAACACTTATAGGTCTCCCGTCCCCCTCAATACAGCAAATCTTTCTTGGAAAAAATGAGAAATGTGGCATATTAGAGATCAGATTCTGCGTGCCCAGTGCTTGGGGTCACGGAACCCTCTGCTGCCCGTTGTCCTGCTGACGCACACCCTGACTCTGGACTCTTGAATGACCTTCTGAGTCACCGCTTCAGACATCAAAATGGAAAGGGACAGAGAGCCATGTATGAGATCCCCCGTGTGTTTAAATGCGACTTTCTTCATTGCACAGAGCAGCAGTGCATTTTTATTATGCAAATGAGCGCTCCTACTTTTCATTGTCAGACAACCTGATTTGAATTTTCCATTTTGCTTTTATGTAACTGTTTCCCATAAAAATAAATTGTATGGGGCTGCATGGAAGGACACACTTCCTTGGGGGACATTTATGAAGGCAGACTTATATAAACTCGATAAATTTGATTAATCGATTACACATGTTCTGTGTTATGAGCGTAAACTGTGATTTAAAATGTCTCCTATAAATTATTCATAAATTTATGAAGGTGCTGTAGTAACAAATAAGATGCCATGCAAAATGAAATTTTCTTGAGGAACTTCAGAGAAAGAATCAAATCGGAAGGTAACTAAGATGATTATAACTCCACCGGTGGACCTGGGGGATATATTCAGCCACCTTCAATTCAAGGAAGATGCACTTTTGAACTTGTATGTTCCTTTTTGTCTGTGATAAACTAGACAAATATTCTAGTGACAACCTAGAAATAAGGGTTACCCTGTTTAATTAATGGTGTGATCAACACCCTGCCATTTAGGCTTTATCTCTTGGTTTGCCTTCAGTTTTGTTTTGTTTTGGGTTTTTGTTTGTTTGTATCATTTGCTCCTACTTGGATACTTGGCTGCATTATCCCACAATGGTTGGGAATGGAAGTACCAAATCTAATTTACTATTAATTCTACATAGAGTTAAAAAAACTCATAGATTAATGTGATTAGTGTGAAGGTAAAGATTTTATATATTGCCTGAACTGTTGACCTATCTTACTTACATACATATTCAGACACTTAATCACATACATACTTTTTTCTTAAGTATTTGTAGTTGTGACCTCAGTTATAAAAACAGAGAAACTTAACTAAAGGGAAACAAATTTGGGGCCATAGATTATGTGAAATGGAGGTACTTCTCTAGACTGAGAAGCTCCAGTCAAAAAAAAGTCATAAGCACTACTTGGAAAAAAATTATCATTACTCATCTTGGTGTAACTTGTCTAAGTAAAAGCATTTTATTTCATCTTCTACTATAGAAGCATGTGAAAAAAATTCAAGCTGAAGGATAAAGAATAAAACAGCTTACCTTCCTGGTTTGGCTTAAAATTTTGTTCACTCAGCTAGGTGTGGTAGTGCATTCCTATAATCTCAGTACTTTGGAGGCTGAAACAGGATTGCAGGTTTGAGACCAGCCTCAGCAACTTAGTGAGACTCTCAGCAACCTAGCAAGACCCTGTTTCGAAATTTAAGGACGCTGGGACTGTAGCTCAGAGGTAGACTGCCCCTGGGTTCAATCCCCAGTACAAAAAAAAAAGTTATTCACTCATGAACAGTAGTTGATGATCTATTTTATGTCATGTGTCTGCTGTGTTTTGAGAACTAAAAAATAAATATGACCTAGTTTATTTACCTTCAAAAACCTCTCCATCTAGGGGGAAGATGGAAACTAACTTTCAGGGCAAATAAATAGTTTGGAGCTCTAGTAGGGAAGCTCAGAATGGTTCCAGTGTATAAGTGAAGATGCTTTGGCTCTAAGGAATGGGCCTAAACCAAATGTCTTAACAGCCAGGGCATTTATAATCTTATGTGAACAGGTCTAGACGTAGTCTAATTCCACAGCTGATTAATTCAGTGCTGTATTACATCATCACCAACAACTGGTTTTTTCACATTTCTAAATGGCCTTCTTCAGTTTATTGGATTTTTCCCCTTCGCCTTGTCCCTTCATGGATTCAAGGTGGCTGTAGCTTCTCTGATTATAACAACGTCCACAAAGACAAAATACCCTCTGTCCATGTGTCCTTCCTTTAACAATGACAAATGCGTCCTCAGAGGTACTCCAGAAGACGTCTCATTTTTCCTTGGCCAGAGTTTTATTATGTATAGATTCTTAAAGCAGTCATAAGCAAGGGAGAGTAGCATGGACCAAACGAAGACACAGGAAACCATACTAGTAGATTCAGGGAGCCATGAGCAGATGGGCGTGGGAGAAGCCAGGGGGGTGCGCCTCGCTGGGAGAGGAGACCAGAGAAGCAGAAAGGCGCCAGGTCACAGGCACCACTACGTTCCTCGCTAACAGGATGACATTTAATTCTCTGGACAGTTTGGAACCATGTTGTGTTTTTAGGCAAAGGAATCTAAAACATTCATTTCGTTGTTGTGTTGTTGTTGTTAGAGTAAACCATCAGTAAAGTATCAAAGATTAGAACCTAGCTCCAGGGAGTCCAATGGCACAATTATAATTATTCAGGCAAGAGATGAAATTAAAGAGTCCAGATTAACAGAATTTTATGACCAGAAAAAAAGGGGGAGGGGAGATGACAGAGTAGAAATTGTGATGTGACCAGATTTGAAGCCTGAGGAGCAGGCAGATCTAAAGACGACTGTCATTCATTCTGGTTTTATGAAGTCCCATTCCTCACAAGAAGGCTCACGAGAAGAAGAGTATTAGAGGAAGATTAAGGGCTCCATTTGTGATATTCTGATTTAATCTGTGAGTATATTTAGCTCAATATTCCTTTTTCCATGAAGATTTTAAGGTATCACTAAGTGGAGATTATAATGGATATTTTGATACAGGTGTTTGGATTTTAGGAGGAGAGTCTGGGCTACTGGTGAAGATTTGAAATTGGTCTATACAGTTTATACAAAACAAAACAATTGCAGTCTTTGCTTGGTACTGTTTCAAATACACTTAAATCTCAGCTAATACAATATAGTGAAATAACTGTAGAACTCCGGGTTCAACGTAACTATGAGTAGTTACGTAAAGTCTAAATTTGCTTCTAGTTCTTCAGTCCACAAACCACTACATAAAAGATATACATCACCAGGCATGGTGGTACACCTGTAATCCCAGTATTTGGGAGGCTGAGACAGGAGGATAAAAGGTTCAAAGCCAGTCTTAGCAACTTTGTGAGACTCTCAGCAACCTAGCAAGTCCCTGTTTCAAAATAAAAAATAAAAAGGGCTGGGGGGTGTAGCTCAGAGGTAGAATGCCCCTGGGTTCAATTCCCAGTATCACACACCAAAAAAAAAAAAAAAAAGAAAAGAAAGAAATAAAGATGCACATTATGCTCAGAGACCAACCTTCTGGCTTGCTACTCCATTTACCCAGAGGCAGAAAATTCTATAGCTATTTTGTCTCCTAGTGATAAACCAAGGTGACATTAAACCAAATGTGTATTTGAAAGAGAAAATTGACCAACGAAGATAAAATGCAGCAAAGAAACAATGGTAACACTGGGGGTCAAATTTGAGTGGGGCATGGGAGAAGTTGATATAAGACATGGCTGCCACAGAGTTAGTGCTGACACTAACCATTTTCTAGAGGATTCTAGAGACGCAGCAGAGACACAGTGAAGGTGCGTCTGCCGCCATTAAGAGCACAGCGGTTCTGATATTTTAGAAATGAAGATGTCTCACAGGGAGTGATGCTGGCCAAAAAGAAAGAGAGAAAAAAACAAAATTAAAAAAAAAAACACTTGGCATAAAAGGAAATCTAGTAGACATTTCTCACCATTGATACTTCAGTGGATAAAATATTGGGAGGTGATTCAAACTTAGACCTTTCTAAGCATGATCATGTTTTCTTTCTAATGATGATAATTCGCCACAGCTCACAGAAGACGTTTGCTCTGTATGACGCCATACCCAAGAAGAAGAAAGCAAGCCCTGTTCAAATGACACGTGATGAGTTGTTTTTTTTAAATACTTTAGGTCTTTATAGTCATTTGATAATCAGATAAAAGTGATGGTTAAACAAATGAAACTTCCCACTTGTCTATTAAAGTGTAGAAAAAAATCTGTGAGAAAAAAGACTATCTGCTAAGTATCAGTCTAAGTGAAACTTAGACTGCAGGACTGACGCTGTCCTCAGAGGTGGTGGCGAGCACTGGGAAAGAGCTTCCATGCAGCAGCCTTTGTGGATCTGCAGAGGCTGCCCTGAGAGGAACAGGCTGTGCTGGGCGGCCTCGGAGCCCATCTCTCTCAGCGGGGTAGCTGTGTTGGCTGATAGTACTTCATTACTTCCTGGAAGGAGAAAAGCCACATTCTGAAGATGTTCAAAGACATTGCTGTGCTCTGAATTTTGCACTAGAAATGGCAGAAACCAAAACTTTATGATGTCGACTGAGCCGATGAAAAGCAAGCAAGAGGAGGGTGCTTTGGGAGGAGCATTTAGGTTCCTTGGGACAGAGCAACGGAGCAGCTGAGGGCTCCCGCTCTGCTGTCAGATTTCCGGGAAGGACTCTGGGCTCCACAGTACTAATTATATGTCCTTTAATTTCTATAGAGCTCAAGCTTTGTGGGGATTATTAATGTTATTCATATTTAGTACATCTGTGTTTACTTCCCTGCATGGTCTGATCCACTTAATACCTCTGTAAAAACAGTGCCTCTGTGTGTATGTGTGTGTGTGTGTGTGTGTGTATGTGTGTGTTCGTGCTTGTCCACATGTGCACAAATGTGGGTTTGCACTTTTCTATTCTTTAATAACAGCTGTATTGTGGTATAAGTCACATACCATACATTTCATTGATTTTTTAACTATGCAATTAAATAGTTTTTGGTATATTCTCAGAGTTGCACAATCATCATCAATATCAATTTTAAAACATTTTTTAACCCCGAAAAGAAACCTCAAATCTATGAGTAGCTGTTCCCTGTTTTCTCCAGCATTATAGCTAGTCACTATTTTCTATTTCTACATATTTGTCTATTCTGGTCATTTCATATAAAATGGAAATTACATAATATGTGCCCTTTTGTAACTGGCTTCCTTCAAAGAGAATATTATTTTCATGGTTCATCTATGTTTTAACATATATCAATATTTTATTTCTTTATGTGGTTGAATAATATTCCACTATATGGATATGCCACATTTTTTTACCCATTCATCAGATGAGGAGTATTTGGGTAGTTTCCACTTTTTTGACTATTATTAATAAAACTGCTATGAATATTTGTATGAATATAAAACTGCTATGAATTTTTGTGTGCAAATTATTGTCTTTGTAAGAAATAAAACAATAAGAATATCAGGCTAACTTGATGGAACCTGACTTAACTCTACCCTGCTGGTAGTGGTGAATCTTCATGGTAGTAGTAGTGATAGAATGGGAGTCAGCTTATTTTGCTGAGCTCGATGTGTCCTACAGAGAAACTCATAGATGCAAACTGTCTTATTTTTGTTTTGATAACTGCTTATCATGCAGTCTCCAGTGTTTAATTCACAAGGACTCCATTTCCTTCAGGGTGAAAATCTCTGAGCACATTGACCTAAATATTCATTTATAGACTCTGAAATATGAGAATAGCTACTTTCTCCCAGACTCTGGAATTTCTGGGATGAAAACCTCCATCCAAAAAAGGTAGAATATTTCATAGTCCTAAATGAAAACATGCCAAGGAGGGTGGATACCTGCTGCGCATTAAACCCATCACTTTGGTATCCTTGCCTGAACTTTTATAGGCAATGAAGTCATAGCTCTAAGTCGTGAGGGAGCACTGTGGACGCAATGTCCATGGGTCTTCCCACGTTGCTGGCAGTAGCCGCCAAGCTCAGGGCTTCCCAGTATCACTCCCAGTTGCATAATCCACTAGGGAGACTCGTAGGTAGAATCTGCTGAAAGCGGTTACGCTCATGGTATGGCTCACTTCAAGGAATGGGTATGGGTTGGAATTCAGCAACTATGAGGATGTGTGGCAGAGTCCAGGACGGAAGCAGAGGGAGAGCTCCTGTGTCCTCTCCCGTGGAAGGTTCCAGGTTGCTCTCCTTGCGTGACACATGACAACATGCCCAGCACATCGCACCCAGGAAGCTCACCCAAACTCCGGCGTGCAGAGCTTACACTGAGGCTGTCACACAGACGGGATGTCTATCTGATGAGGTAGAATAGAAGAGGTAAAATTTTAGGTAGAAAGGAGAAAAGTTGGGAATGGAAGGAGAATACAGTTCAAAAAATCTAATCTAAAGTCCTAAGCTTGCCCTGCAGGTTTGCCTGGGACATGCCCAAAGAGGTAAGACCCATATCTTTAAGAACACAATGGGCTAGCTTCACATCCGAAATTCCTGAGGCAATTAGTTCTGGAAGAGAAAGAACTTCACCTGCCATCAGAATTCCAAAAGATCAGACCTGTTTTTAAAAAGCCTTACACTAGCTAGCCACCTGCTGGCCATCAGACTCTTCCTCTCCACTAGTCTCTGCTCCCAGAAGACCTGTCCCAAGGGAATCCACATCTTCTGCCTGCGGAAAAACTTCAAAGGAAGGAGGCATTTTCCCACCGAGTACCTCTAACCAACCCCCTCCCCATCTCCAGTGCCTATAAAAAGAGACAAAGAATTTGGGGTGGCTGCTCTCAAATCTTGAGGTGTCCCGCGTTTCCCTGAACGTGTTTCCCTTTTCCTTGAATTAAACCTCTGTCTTTTCTTTGACTGGCGCGTGTTGAAATTCTTTTCCTCACAGACCCAAGGACCCCAGGGGCCCTGAGGTGAGTTTCCGCTTCTCAGGCTGGGGAACTCCTTAGGACTCTCCACAGAGCTATCGTGCTCACCCTAACATATCCATATGTCTCGTCTGTCTCCAGCGCCCTCAGAGGCCCATCTGATACTGCGTGACCCAAAGCCTCCACTCCAAATGACACTGTTAGATGATGTGGCATGACCCAAGGACCCCAGGCCAAAAAACCCAGTTCATCAGGCATGCAGCTCCCGTGGCTGAGAGATGACTTCCCAAAGGCTGAGGGCAAAGGCCAGACTGTTTTAGAAAAGGTTAAATTCTTTATAACACACTAACTTACTCTCGAAGTGTAAAGAAATATCAACAGAATCCCAGGAATATTTTTCCCAGTTTAGTCGTCATAACTGAATACATATCATAGATAATACTTTCAACACAACCTGTATTGGATCCTGGTTCCTGTCATGTCATGGGAGCTTCACAAGCCCAGGTCAGGCCTTCTGCAGAACTGATTTCATTGAATTCCACCTTTACCTGATGGACTGTAGTAAGGAATGTTATAAAGAGGAGAATTATGAAATGTGTCACTGTGCTTGGAAGGGTTTTAGTCAATGCATCACAGAATACAGTCATTAATAGGAACTCGGAAGAAAAATTATTTCATAAGCAATGTGTATTATAACTGGTCATGCTTTCCTCTTTGTGTGGACGGTTATAAACTTAGTCAAAGATGTAGTCCAACTTTAGTCAGAATATAGATTGTGCAAAGCTGGGCGTGGTGGCGCACGCTTGTAACCCCAGTACTTGGGAGGCTGAGACCGGAGGATCGCAGGTTCACGGCCAGCCTCAGCTACTTAGTGAGGCCTCCACAACTTAGTGAGACCCTGTTTCAAAATAAAGAA